>JAQOOD010000008.1:29377957-29497957 GCA_029633175.1 Citrus glauca
CATGGCGCAGCACTGTAAATTTTCAGAAAACCCCTTTCCACTCATTTTTATTTAAATTTATTCATAAATATTAAACTAATATCCACCTGCATCCATAGGCACATTTCAATGAGCACCTTACACTAGTTAATATTATTTTTATTCTATGTTGCCCTGTATCACAATACTCCCTCTTTTCTATTTTGAGATTGAATAATTTTCATGTTTAATTTAGAACTTTAAACTTTTTTTTAATATTAAGATTTTTAAATCTACTATCAAATTTCGTTTAATAATTTATATTCTTTTTATTATATTTTTTTCATAAATATTATATTTAGTACTTTTCACTTGCATGTACAACAAATTATGTAATCCCAACAACTCTATTACAAAAAATATTATAATTTTTCTTACTCTTATTTTAATCGTGTTATTTATTTCAAGTATTATTATTTTATGGGTGCATTTTGTTCGTCATTATTTATTGTATTAGGTTGTATTGTATTATTTTCATATAGACTGTATCAAACTATAATTTAGTAAAAAGTCTTATCCGTCATAGATAGTAATAAAATTTTTTTAATAATATAATGTCAGTCCATACCACATAAAAATATTTCAGCACCCATTTGAGATGATGAATTATTATTTGCAAAGAAAATTAAAGGATTAAATAACATAATAAAAATAAAAGTATGAAAAATTAAAATATCTTTTGTAAAGGAGTTATTGGGGTTACATAAATTGTTGTGAATGTAAGAAAAAATATCACAATATTTATAAAAAAATTAAAGTAAAAAGAGTGTAAAATTGTTAAATGAAATTTGATAGTGAATGTATAAAAAAAATTGATATTTAAAATATTTAATTAAAAAAGAAGGTAGGTTTTAAATTAAAAATGCCAATGACTCAATTTGAAAATAGCAAAGAGACATGTAAACACGGTATGATATAAAGTGCTAATTAAAATATATATATGGATGCAAGCAGAAATAAATTTAATACTTTTGAAGCAAATATAAAATAAAAGTGAGTGGAGAGTTTATATAAAAAATTTATTACAAAAGTAAAAAAAAAAATTGTATAATATCACTGTTGAACCTATCTGGATTCATTGTTTATACAAAATGTTTTTTGCTTTGTTGAAGTATCTTGTTATTTTTTATCTTGCCAATAATAGAGAGGTCTCCCCTATTGTAGACAAATATTAATTACTATAGGACAAAATTATTAGATACGGAAAGTATTCAATCAATCGCATCAATACACTAGCACTAGACTCCAAATTCAATAAATCACGTGGTTCCGTAATAATTGGGCAGCCACTCATTTGATTGCATAATTACAAGGACATCATTCAAAATCATATCTACCACCATTTTTTTTAGGATATGGCTATCTGCAGTAGATTTATAGGGCATGAACCTACACATATTAGTAATAAATAATAAAAATTTATTATAATTTTAATTGTGTAGTAATAAAAAAAGTACTCTATTTTAAAATAATTTTAATATAATTAAATTTTTTTTTAAGTTACGTTTAGCACATTATATTATATTATATTATAACTGTATTATAATAATATTATGCAACGTTTGGTGTTATATTATATTATATTAATTTTTATGATTAATTTAAATAATATATTTAGAAAATAATATTTATTATTAGTTATATTAAATTATAAAATAATAATTAATTAATATATTAATTATTAAAATATAATTAAATAATACATTATTTTGTTATATTTTTAATATAAAAAAATAATAAATGTATTAATTTGTATCAATAATTATAATGTAAAAATAAAATAAAAATTAATATTATAATAATATTATAAAAAATTAAAAATTATATTTAAAAAATGCTAAGGCATTAGCACGGCCCCTTAATCCATTAAACTTTCATTCCAAACATAGCATACAAAATTTTAATTAATTCAAAATAACAATAACAATGGTTAAAGATTTCAGATTCTCTTGTGACTAATACTACCTGATCCTTTTGAGATTATTGCCACGTGGTGATTCTCAAATTAAATGGTCCATGATTTGTTTGGTAAAATATGTTATTGTTATTATTGTGAGTTTAAAAAATAGAGTATATGTATTTCGTAAAGTTTATTATTAAATTATTGTTTCATTTTATAACATAATTAATAAAATAGACATAGGTTTAAATTATTTTTTTAGAGAAAAGTTTAATAAATTTTCTGGATATATTTTTTCTTTTAATAATGTTTTGACCTAAATTTTAAAAATGTGTGATGGTTCATTTAGTGAAATACTTTTAAAAGCAATCCTACTAATTTTAAAAGTTATTATCAAAATGAAATCTTATGAAATAAGTATTTTTTTTTAAAAAAAAAATACACTAACAAATCAGAAAAATCTACCTATTTATTTCTTTCTTTTCATACTTGAAAATAACACTGAAAAAAAAAATAACTAGGACATGAATTAACAGGAGAGAGGGAAACCAAGAGAGATGTAATAGAGGAGAGGGGTGCTGGTGGGGTGCAATGTGTAAGAATTCGACTTCTCTTTTTCTTCTCTTTTTTTTTTAAATAGTTTTCTATCTTATTCAACTTTTTTGTTCAGTTCCACAATGCCTCTCTTTACCTCAAATCAGGAGAGGATATGATTCATTAGTTAATCCCACAGATCACATGTTAGGAAAAAATTTAATTGTTTTTAGACTATAAATAAAATAATAATGGTAAGAATTCTTTCTATTCATATGTATTTATTAGTTGCCGTTATTTATATAAATTTTAATTTAATAATATTCTAAATTTATTTATATGAATTGACATGGTATAATATGATTCGACCAGTGATTTTAGTAATGTGAATATCATGTAGCTAAGTTGCATTAGCTGTAATTAATGTCCGAAATCCAACGAATGAGAAACATTGTAAGTAAAAAAAAAAGTAATTACTAATATTATGTTTACTTTAAAATATTTAATTTATTTTTTAATGACATGACAGCTTATATGTCAGACAATCACTCATTGACTGAACTTGAAAAAATGATTAAGAATAAAAGTAATTAACGTCGCACAGATAACATTAAATGATTGTGATCAGGAGGTCGGTTTTTTAGTTAGGTTCGGATTTTTAGTTTCGGTTCTTTTAAGCTAAAAACCAAATGTTAAATGTTGAACCAAACCAAATGGTTCGGTTTAATTTTCGGATCAAAAGTTACCAAACCTAAACCGAACCGCTAATATTGTTTGGATTTCTGTCCCATATAAAAACTTTAGTATGTCCCAATGTTTAGGAATTATTTACATATAGAAATGTTGTTATAGCCTAACATTTTTTTTTGTAAATTTTTCAAAAAGGTTTTTGATCGAAAGTCAATAAGGAAAACTTTCATCTAATTCCTAAATGTTTTTGGTAAATTATATTATGGCGTAGAAGCTTATTTCATTTTATTTATGTTGTGGGTGAAAGGTTTTGCTATTAAAAACAGTGATAATGATTTTGAAAATTCTTCATTTTAGTCTAAAACTGTTGCAATTTTGTTTTCTTTTGGTGAATAAAAATTTGTAAATTATTTTGTTTTTGTTGATTATACATTGATTATAGTAAATCTTGTGTGCAGGTTAAGCTGAGTCGAAAAACTAATTTGTTAATATGAATTGTTCAGCAAACTGTCATAAAAAAGGAAAACGGAACGAAGCCAAACTATCGGTTCTGGTTCGGTTTTTATTTTTCTTGAAGATTGAACGATTTTTTTTTTTAACTTTAGACAATTTTATTTTTCTTAAAAATCGAATGCTTTTTTTTTTTTAAACTTTGGACTGAAACTAAACTAAAGTCAAAGGCTTATCCCAAAACAAAATTGAATCAAACCGAATTGAACCGAACCAAATCGATATCTACCCTAATTGAGATATAGCGGTTGGTGTAGCAACAAAGTAATCCCAACAGAAATTGTAATATTACTATTTAGATTTTATCCAATTGATGTGAGGGTTATTGAAGTCGCGACATGTGAATTATTAGTAAATTTTTTGTTTGAGAATGACGTGTGAATAATTTGATTGTAAAGTGTCGCATTTCTTTACAAAGAACATGAACAGTACAAATCACAGTATAAGTCAATATAATATGTTTCTTGTTAATGGCTCATTCCCTGAGCCAAAAAAAAAAAAAAAAAACATCATCCACTCTACATATCTACCTAAAGAATGGATCTCATGAATTACTTATCCTTAAAGATGTCATACTATTGTCCACTAAAACCAAAGTTCACATATTACAGTCACATCAACGAACAAAATATCCCATTCCGTTCTTCTCAACAGCCAAAAATATGTGCACCCATACAATCTTTAATGGGAACAAATTTATCCTACAACACCAAATCCGCGCCATCATTGTTTACAAACATTATTGATCGTCCTCTTCATCCTTCTGTTGATCCAAAGCATGTCTTAACGGGAAACTTTGCTCCGGTGGACGAGCTTGGCGCGACTGAGTGCCCGGTGGTTGATGGCAAGCTTCCGGACTCTCTAACCGGCATGTAAATCCGAAACGGACCAAACCCACTGCACATGTCCCGTGGCCCTCTCCACTTCTTTGAAGGTGATGGCATGCTTCACTCAATGCAATTATCTAAAGGGAGTGCAATTTACAGTAGCCGCTATGTCAAGACTTACAAGTACAAGCTCGAGAGAGATGCCGGTGGCCAAATTTTCCTCAACGTCTTCTCAGGATTTTATGGGCTTGCGGATATGGTTCAATGTGTTGCGTCGACAGCAAGAGTGTTGATGGGTCACGTAAATCTCAAGAAAGGATTTGGTTTGGCCAATACAAGTCTTGCTTTCTTTTCGTCTAAGCTTCTCGCTCTTCGTGTGTCCGATTTGCCCTACATTATAAACTGTACTCGAGAAGGCGACATTGAAACTTCAGGGAGATGGGATTTTGATGAAGAATTATTTGCAAGCATGACTGCGCATCCAAAGACAGACATGACCACAAAGGAGACTTTTGCTTTCAAATTTAGCCCCTTTTTTTTCCCCTCATCTTACATTCTTCCGTTTTGATGCAAATGGTGTTAAGCAAAAGGATGTGCCCATATTGTCCATAAATCGACCAACTTTCATCCATATTTTGCTATAACCAAGAGGTTCGCTATTTTCTCAGAGACACAATTAGCCGTTTCAGCAGCAAATGTGATGTTGGGAAAAGGCATGCCGACGGTTTTTGATCCGGAAAAAGTCCCAAGAATTGGGATCATATTGAAGCATGCAACAAGTGATGCCGAGATGAAGTGGTTTAATGTTCCGGGGTTTAGTGCAATGGATGTCTTCAATGCTTGGGAAAATGGAGAGGATGAGGTTGTTCTTATTGCGACAAATGCTACATCCATAGAAAATCTTTTTCAAAGTCGACATGGTCCATATCTCGTTGGAGAAGGTGAGAATCAACTTGAGAACAGGAAATGTTTCTAGAAATATTTTATCAGCAAGAAATTTGGAGTTGGGATAAATTCTTCCTATATTGGAAAGAAAATTCGCTATGTTTTTGTAGGAGTGGGTAAAGAAATTCCGAAAATGCAAGGGGTTGTGAAGATTGATGTAGAAAAGGAAATTGAAGTCTCAAGAAGATTTTACGGACCCGGTTGCTTTGGAGGGGAGCCATTATTTGTGCCAAGAAATGGGGATCATGTGGATGCTGCTGATGAAGATGATGGATTTGTAGTGACTTATATTCATGATGAGAATTATGGGGAATCAAAATTTCTTGTAATGGATGCCAAATCACCAAATCTAGACATTGTAGCAGCTGTTAAATTGCCTAGGCGGGTTCCATATTGGTTTCATGGTCTATTTGTTCATGAGGAGAATCACTCAAACCAAAAGAGTTTATGAATCTTCCAAATTATGTGCTCGATTAATTATTTGATCATTATTATTTCAAAGTTTTTATAGACAAATATTCTCACTAGTATAATTTTTAATAACTCACGTGTGTGTACACTCGCACTTGTACTTACACACATAATATTAAATAATTGAATACATCAATTAATATTTCAACTAAGTATCTAAATTTAATAAATATAACATTATTGACTTTTTAAGAGGTGTTAGAAAAGTTTGTAAAATAGAAACTCTAGCTTGGGTTCATTGCAGGCTGCAATGGCCTGCAGCCCACATTGCCTCTCAATCCTCCACTTTAATTTATTGAAAATTATTGAATAATATATCTCGGACGTGCAGACTCACAGTCACATACATGATTATTTATGATGACAAAAAAAAAAAAATTCTGAAATGTATTACTAATGCTATCAAATGTGAAAGAGAAAAAACACAAAATAATGCAAATAGCCTTTTTTCCCCTTTTTTCAACAAAAATATTAATATTATACTTTTCTTTCAATGAAACAGGAACCACATTGCCTTTATTTGAACTAAAGCATGGCACTAGAAGAAGCATAGAACCTGCTGAATTATTAACATAACTAAAGAAAAGACTACAAATTGAAGGCACATTCTGATTAATTGAGTAGCATAAGCCGAGCCGGATACACAAAACCATGACCAACAAATAGTGTACAACAGTGGAGATTGATGTTGATTGAGCTAAAGAACACAGTGCTCAACTTGTACATATGTGTCACATCTTTCTCTTGTGCACCATACACTGAATCACAAGTTTGAGAAGACTTACGGAATCCAACCGTATATTTCGTAATAAACAATTCAAAGAAATACATTAGGAATGTTTCATAAATAAAGGTTAAATGCTCCTTTAGTCTTTGAATTTAAATTAATTACTCTACTAGTCCCTATAATTTTAAATACTACCCAAAATGCAAACTCTTGTTATACACGCATTTTCATTAAAATCCACTTTGCCACTCTCCATTTTTCTCCTATTGCAAGTTAGTTTTGCTTAAATTTTAACATATATAGACAAAAATTTTGTTCATTATTAAAAATAAGATCCAACCACTATAGAAGTAGCAATATGGATGTTTTGAATAATTTACGAAAATATAGAGATTGTCTGAGTAATTAGTTTTAACTCTGAATGCCAAAAGAGAATTTACCCACGGTATAAAATCATGCATAAATGTATAAACAAATGCTACATTACAATGGTGGGCTTTCAGCTCAGAGACTATGAGGACAAGAGCAAGGATCAAAGCCAAATCGAGAAGCATATTTGTTGCAGGCCATATCTTTTATTCCTGCATCCCCTTTATTGCTCAATAGAAACTTTGTGCGATCTATGTTATGAATTCAATAAACCATCACCTATGTACAGTGATATTTCCATGTAAGAGGCCACATTTTAAAGCCCATATCTAAAGCTCAAAAATACCACATATCCGTCCTCTTTCAATTTTATTTGTACCTGGTAATTTGTCCAAACCATTGGGACTAATAGAGTGGCTAAAGGTCTCATCCATCCTCAACATGGATTGAGACAAGGATGCCCGCTTTTGCCATACCTATTCATAATGTGTGCTGAAGTATTCTCAAATTTGCTGGTAAGAGCATAAGGTCAAAACCTTTTTCACGGCTTGAAATTCAGTAGAGAGATTTCGGTCACTCATCTTTTGTTCGCAGATGACAGCCTAGTGCTCACAAGAGCTTCTAATGCTGAGAGCAGAGAGTTAAAGAAAGTTTTTGACTGTTACACTGCAGCCTTAGGGCAGATTTTCAATTATGAAAAGTCCTCCATGTTTTTCAGTTCTAGCACAAGTCAGCAGCTGAGGCAGGAAATAAGCAGCATTTTTTATTTGGCTGTAGTGTCCAAGCATGAGAAATATCTAGGACTTCCTTCTATGGTGGGGAGAACAAAAATCAGTTTCTTTAACGACATAAAACTACGAGTGTTGAGCAAATTATCAAGCTGTCAGAGTAAATGTTTTTCCAATGGGGATAAGGAAGTTCTTATAGCCCGCTTATGCTATGAGTGTATTCAAAATCCCCCAAACCCTTTGCGACGACATGGAAAAGGCTATAGCCAGATTTTGGTGGGGTTCTACTGGAGGAAAAAGGAGCATTCACTGGTCTAGTTGGAATAGACTGTGCCAAGCAAAAACAAAGGGAGGGCTGGGATTTAGAGACCTTTCTTGTTTTAATCAAGCTTTAATAGCAAAACAAGGGTGGAGAATTCTTCACAATCCTGATTCTTTAATGGCGAAAATTCTGAAAGCTAAATACTTCAAAGGTGCTGGATTTATGGATGTTAAGTTGGAGTCTAACCCCTCCTTCGTTTGGAGAAGCATTCTCTGGGGAAGACATCTGCTAAAAGAGGGATTGAGGTGGAGAATTGGGAACGGGAAGCAAATCTCAGTGCAAAGCAGAAATTGGATTCAGAATAGTGTCTTCAGTCTAGTCCATTGGTCAAGTCTACATCTTGAAGCTGTTGTGGCTGATCTGATAAAGGATGGCCAGCAATGGAATGGAGATATAATAGCTTAAAGTTTCTCAGAGGACACTTCAGCAGAAATCTTAAGACTACCCCTCCCGAGAATTCCTCAACCAGATGCTCTGATATGGCGGTTTGACAAGCATGGGAAATACTCAGCTAAGAGTGGTTACCAAATAGCTATGAAGGAAAAATTCAAAGGAGTCCCAAGTTGTTCTGATAGCTCCAAATCACGATGGGATGTCTTTTAGTCCAATGAGCTTCCAGAAAAGGTGAAAATATTTATGTGGAGGGCTGTCAAAAATCTGCTGCCAACAACGAGTAACTTATGGAAAAGGAAAATTGTGGTGGAGCCAGTGTGCGTAAGATGTGGGTGTAAGAGAGAAGATGTGGTCAATGCTTTGCTGGAATGCAAGGCTGCTAGAAGGGTTTGGAAAAAATCAGACTTTTACGAAGATATAAAGATGATGGCTCAACAAGATATCTTAAGCATAATCCAAGAAGTAGCTTTGAAAAGAAGCAAAAAGGATAAGGAGATGGTAGCTGCAATCTGTTGGGCTATCTGGCATTCAAGAAATCTCCAAATTTTTGAGGGGAAACAAGAGGACCCCCTATTACCACTTGCAAGAGCAGAAGCCATAGTGGAATCCTACAAGAGGATAAAATGCTCAAATGATCAAGCTGCCTTAAAGGCTCCCAGGAAAAAGATTCAGGCTTGGATGGCCCCCCCAGAAGGTTGGTACAAAGTGAATGTGGATGCTGCAATAAATATTTCAGCACAGCAGGCGGGTCTGGGGGTAGTGATAAGGAATACGGATGGCAAAACACCAAATCCGACCAAATCCGATTAATAAAAAATTAAAATCTGATCCTAAAAGAGCTCTATATATTTATAGTTAGGGTTGGGTCAAATCCAACCCTACCAAAATTCAATTCTCAATTCTACAATCAATTTCACAATTATTTCAATCATTTCTAAAATCATTTCACACACAAATTAATTTCAAAATCCATAATAAAAAATACATAATACAATTAAATTAAAAACACACAATATAATTTTTTAACAATTCTAACCAAATCAATTCCATAACCCAACATAAAAAAAAAGTCCTATACAATAATATAAATAAAAACTCATAATTTAATTCCACAACCAAATTTTTTTTTAAAAAAAATTACTCCAACACTTGCGGGCCACTTTCATCTTCATCCACAAATGCCTCTCCATTAAAAATTTCACTTTCGAGAATTTTACCTATAAAAAAAAAGAAAATGAGAAAATAATTCAAGTTTATAAAATTATTAATAAACCAATTATTTTGTACATTATTTATAACAAGTTTTATTGGCCATTGTGTGTGTGTGTGTGTGTGTTTGAATGTAGTTTACAGAACAAATTGATTACAGATTGTATTTCGGCACAATCTTCCTTTCATTCACAAAACACTTGTTAAGTCGCTTATGAGGAGCTACAGCCCACGGGGAAACATTGGTTGAGGTTTAATCTTTTGGATTTAAATCAGAAGGATTTAATAAGAGTTAAATTAAAAAAAGTGAAATTAACTGATCATGGGTTAAGTTAAATAAAGGCAACCAAAATTTTGTAAAGGGTACTGTAAATATTTATTTCGTCATAGTATCATGGAGTTTAAACTCCACCACAATTATTCAACTCTGCCATTGCCAAATCTCATTCATAATAATTAAACTCAATCATCTCTGCCAAATCTTATCCATCCATATTTTAATTTTGATTTTTTAATATAAATTTATTCTTTTTATCTTTTTTTTATTTTGCTTTATTTTAAACATATAATTTATTCCATAAACTACAATTTGTTTCCCAGTTTTTCAAAAAAAGTAAATTGGTCTAAAATGTCACATTTTTCTTTTTTCTTTGGTCTGAAATCTCAACTCACCTAGCGGCGTCGCGGATGATCACGATGGCGGGTCACAATGGAGAGAAACGGGACAATGAGACGCGACAGCGAGACACGATGGCGAGACGCGATTGATTGGCTGGCGTGCGTCGATAGTCACGATGCTGCTGGCTGATTAGGCGGCGGGCTAGGTGGCTGGCTTAGTGGCTTAGGGTTTTTGAGATTTTGAGAGCTGTGCTTGTGCCTGTGCGTCTGTGAATGTGTGAATGTGATGCAGTTGTTTGTGATGTGTGAGTGCAGCGTGCCAGCATGTGTGATATTGAATTGTTGTGATTTTTTTTGTAAATAGGATCGGGTCGGGTCGGGTTGGCTTTAAGCCCAAACTTGACCTTAAATTTGTTCGAGCTTTAAAATTGTAGCCCAAACCCGACCCGAAACCCGAAAATTTGGACAAAATCCCTAATAATTAGGGTCGGGTCAATCGAGCTAAAATTAGGGCCGGACTAAATTGTCAAGCCTAATCAGGAACTCTAAGGGGAAAGATCATAGCTGCAGCTGTTAAGAGAGTTCTATTTAGAGGTTCCGTGGTTGATATGGAGGTTGAGGCTGTCCTCTTTGGTATTCAAAATGCCTTTCAAGTAAACTGTAGGCCTATGATTATCGAATCAGATTCATCAGAGGTGGTGGAGCTTTCTATCAACATAAAGGGTAGCTTAGCAGAGATAGCCGGGACAATTGCTGATATTCAGTTGTTTTTAAAGTACCAAAATCCCTCAAGAATTCAATTTGTCCCGAGAGTTTGTAATGCTTTAACTGATTCATTAGCTAAATTAGTTTTAAGTTTTGAAAGACCTGCTCTGTGGCTGGAAAATTTTCCTGAAAATGTTTTGCTATTGTTTTCAAAGTCAGTTTAATGGAAAACTTTGCTTTCCCTTAAAAAAAAAAAAGAGAATTTACCCGAGTTTATGAAATCGTGCGACAAATAAATAAAGAAATGCTGTAATGGGGGAATACTTAGCCACAAATGTGCGGCTTTCAGCCAGAGACAGTGAGGAGAAGGGAAAGGATAAAGATGAAACATACAGGTTTTGAATTCAATAAGCGGCTTAATTATGAATGAAACGGAGTATGCCTAATCAACGCGCAAGGCATCGTATGAAAATTAATCTATTTTATATTGCTTTCCCATCAACAACCATTTTGTATTTCCATTTGACAAGTAAAATTCTGTATGAATAATTCTTATTCTTTAATAGTAAATTCTCTAGTTCAAGGTAAACAAAAGTCCAACTAATTATTCATTACTAGTCATAACGGTAGTCAGTCTTTATGCCTTCTAGCGACTAAATCAGCAATGGCGACCTAACTCCGGTTGTGAATTGTCCTTCCACTTCGTCATACTTGAACCTAATAATCAAATGAAGGGTATGTTTGTGAGTGATGTGTTGTATCTTTTAAACTCCAGCTGTTGTGGAATAAATGATATAGCTACGGAGTATAAGCTTAAAAAAAAAATCTGCTAAACTGTTAAGACCCAACTATAAGTGTTACCAAATACCTTAGTAACTGAGTTTTGATAGCCCAATTACTCCACGACACTCCCAAATAGGCTCGAAGATACCCTTAACAAAGATGCCCTAAAAACGCCCTAGGTGTGTTCTTGTTAAAGATGGAATCTAAGGGAAAGTGTTAATTTATAATAATGATAAATTTATTAGTTATCACCACCACACCCACATCTAAACCTCGAAAGTACCACCACATCTACATGCCGTACCTAAAACTCTTCTAAAGTATACTGTCAATTTCAATTTCTTCAAATATATACTTATTCCAACTTCAGATGTTTTATTAAATCACAAACAAAATTTCCTATCCTTTTTCTAAATCCTTGATTATTATTACCAATGCCTAATAAAAGGATAAGTGCCTAATAAAAGGATAAGAACTTAACAGCACTAAATCATACACAAAATAAATTGAAAGATGATAAAAGAAAAAATTGTTGCAATCTTCTCATTTAAAATATATTCTCCTATAGTAGACTTGTCAACATTTATCTCATCATGCGTCTTTAAAAAAAAATTGTTATAATCTAAAATCTACTAGGATTCTAGATATAAATAATACATAATACCGCCTAGCATTTTGGTAAATATTAGTTCAGAAATCTGCTACTTGTAATAGGGAGATTGTGAGCTTTTTTCTTACTGAAATCAATAGATATCACTTATTGTGAAATCAATAGATATCACTTATTGAACAATATAATAGGAGACTTTTTTGTATTTTTTTTGTTATTTGGTTGAATATTTTCTCATAATAAATATATATTTTATATTTCTAAAAACATTATCGATCAAATAACTAATTTACTCTTCCTTTTTTTAAATATTTTGGTGCCAAAGGTTTTTTTGATGCCAAAAAAATAATAGAAAATAAGTGATATATATTATTTCAATAGCAATCTCTACTTTAATATTCATAGAGATATCTCTATACGTGCAACGATATAACTTAATCATCACTGCACTCTAATGGAACTTTTTATAATTCTTAATAGCTACAACAAAGTGATTTCTAATATATGTTAACAAAAATGTCACCATATCTCGTGGATAAGCAAGCAGGCCAGACACACCTCCCTTTTGTTTTCATTTTTGGGGCGATGCAATATGCTTTGGGCACTGGGTTTCGATCCTAAAATTCCAGCCATTGGGCCTTGACGGTCAACAGTATAACTCGTGCTCTCACAAGTCACAACATCTGAGGGTGAATTCGAGCTTCCTTAACGACTCATTTAAATTTGTTATCTCAAAAATATAGATTCGAAACAGAATTATCTGTAAATATACACAAGGGTAGATAGATTTCTTAATAAATACTCGACCGACTTATGTATTGTATCCAGAATCCAATTATCTCTCCATCAAAGAAGTGTTTGCCCCTAAATTATCCTTCCATATTGTCCGTAAACTCTACCATCTACTTCTTTATTGCCTCTTGATCTTCTCATTTCCTAGTATATCTATATTGAACATAAACACATAAACACACACAATATATATATATATATAGTACCCAATGCTTTAGGCCGACGAGTTTTAATAAGTTTTAAAAAAAGTATGAAACAATTCTGATAAAATAATTGTTGGAACAAAATCTCCAATGCTTTCAAACAGAAAAATTATCAAACCTTATGTTGTTTTAATAAATATTTTCAACGTATGAATATAATAAAGCACAAAACTAAGGTAAACTCCATAAGCCGGCAAAAATATTAACAGTATCCATATCAGAGTCAAAAGCAAGTCAATGTAGCGTGTCTTGGTCAAAGAGGACATGACACGTTGATAAATCTTGACCGATGACAAATTGTAGTGCTTCAGTGGCAGGAAATACGTGATTAAAACTATGTTTGGTGATATTATTTTTTAGTACTTGTTAGAATTATACGGATATATTATACTCTCAACTTTATTAGGATTATAAATGCATTTAATTGTAGTATAATTAAAAAAATTCCTAGAACACTAAGGTCTCCTTTGGAATTGTTTTTGGAATGTTTAAAAGTGATCTTGAAAAATTAAAAGTTAATTTTAGTGTCTAGTAAAATTTTTCAGAAATTACTTTTAATAAAATTACCCCATCTCATAGCATATTTTGAAAAGCAGGTAAGAAGTAACTTTTTAAAATCTCATTTTGAGAATTAGTTTTATATTTAATATAATTTAATATATATCCACGTATATATTATAAAAATCCAGAATTATTCTTATTAACTAGGAAATAAAATAACTAAATTTTAAGATATTAATATTATTACTAATTATATTGAGATAACAAAATAAAAAATAAAATTAATAATATAAAATATTTATTTTAGTTATCAAATACTATATATACACACAATAAACTATATTTTGTGTACATATTTATAAATATGTAAGATAGATTTTATTTAACACTATATCTAATTCAGTCATTTACATTTTTATAGTAGTTTAACAGTAATATTTACCGAAAATATACGACTACTTTTAAAACTCACAGCACTTTTGAGAATAAATTTTACCAAAAGTTTAATTAATTCCTTTCATAGTTGATTATTTCTATAGCAGAGCTAACAACAATTATTTTAAGAGATGAAATATTATCAAATTGGCCCCAATTTAAAAATCTACTCTAAAAAATAATCTGGGGGAGAAATCTACTCCTAACTCATTTATTAACTTACCAATGGGCCTTTGGTCCAGTGGAATAAGCCTTGCACTTACAATATTGAGTGTAAGGGTTCAAACCTTCATAAGAGGTTAGTTTCAGTTCTTCCTCAATTATCAATTAATTTAGTGGAGACAGTCTCTCCCTTACGAAATGTGAGTGGAGTAGACACCCCTCGAATATTAGAGAGGGTTTAAAGTATTTGGGCAAGTGCTTCAGTGAGTTAATGTATGGCAATAGTCCCAGTTGTTTAGTATGATTGTAAATATTGTAATTGTAATATCTGATTTAATATCAGTAACAATCTGTGTATAACAGAATTAAAAAAAAACTCATTAATTAACTTACATTAAAAATTATTATCTTTTACCATAGCATCCCACCTCATCCCAATCAATATATATAGACCCTGTTTGGAATTGAAGTGCTGTAACTTTTAACCTACAGTTATTATAATTATGAAATAAAAGTTAATATTATGTAGTAAATATAATTTTGACAAAATTAGTAAAGACATAGTAAATTTTTCATTGTACAACTGTAAAATCAAATTAATTTAAGTTATAAATTAAAGCAACTAGTGTTTACCAAATATTTAAGTACTGTAGCTTTTAAGTTTCAGTTGTAACACCTTAATCCGAAAGAGGCTAATAGTCTCCTAAAATTGAACCTTGGCCTTTTCTTTCCAAGACCAGAGGCCAAAATAGCAGGGCAACATTTTGGAGATTTAAGTATAATATTCATGACTAATCATAATATTACACAAAATTATCTCATTGAAATTCATATGTCAACACATACATGATTGACATAATATTCTTGTTTTTGCTTGACTTAGAATCATGTTTGAAAGTTTTTAATTCAAATTGTAGTACCCAATTTATTTTTACAAATAACAGTTGTTAAAAAAAAAATCTCTTGCTATTTCCATTTTAATCGCATTTCTTTCACTAGCTTATGCGGAGTTGCTAACAATTGTAGTGAAAATTTTATTATGGAAAGAAAAATTGGGTACAACACGTATGAAGTGAAAACCAGTAAAAACAGTAGTGACAAGAATATTCAAGAAAAAATTAGACATCTAGATTTACATTCTAAAATTGTATGGGTCTTAAATTATGAGTAATGATAGAGTTACAAACTCTTATACAAGTTTATTTTGTACAAACTGACGTGGCATTAATTTATTGGTTGAATTAAATATCTCTTAGCCCACATAATTTATTTCTATTATTTTATATTTTCATTCAACCAATGAATTAATACCACATTAGTTTGTACGAAATAACTTTGTACAAGAATTTGTGGTTGTATCATCACTCTTAAATTATACAAGGTTGATTTATATGAATTTGTTCTTAGAATCTTTTAATAATAGTAAAATATCAAAAATACTCGTATGCAAGACATGATAATATTAGGGATTTTGAAACCAGATGAAACACTTAGTGAGTAGAATTGGAAATTAGAGTTAGCAATTAGTAATTATCAAATAAAAATTAATAGTGCGTAATAAATACGACTTTTAAATTATGATTTGGATAAAATTAATAAAGATAATATATAGTTCTTATAATACAAGTGTAAGATCAAATTAATTTAACTTTCAAATTACAATAACAAATGTTTACTTTACACTTTAATATTATATTGTATCGTTTAAGATACAAGTATCAAACTCAAATATCAAACATAATCTGAACATTTGGGGATAGATTATGAAAGGCTAAACAAAATGGAAACTAAAGTGGTTTACAGGTTTTGATATGTAAGTTAGGAATAAGAACCGTGGCCAAGCACACACACTAGTCCACTCCTCACTGCCCAGTAGCCATTATTTAAAATTATATATATTTAAAGTTTTTTGTAAACTCCACTCCTTATTGCCTATGAGCCATTATTTAAAAATTATATATTTAAACTTGTTGTAAACTTATGAACTTTCACAATTCAAAAAAAAAAAAAATCCCACACGAAAATTTTATGTCATTTAGCTGCCCATTGACCAAATGTAAATAGAGGTGATTAGTTAACAACAAAAAGCTTATTAATATTAAGCTATTGATAAAGTATTTGAAGTAATTTGTTTAGCTCAAAATTTTTCTATTATCTATTTATTTCATAACACATTATTAGCACAATAGCTAATTTGAGGTGGACAATTTAATTTTTACTGCTTGTATTTATTTATGCTTTATTATTATTTATTTATATTGTTAATTTATTATGTTATTAATTTAATTGTTTATTTTTATAATAATTTTAATGACTTGTTTTATAATACTGCTTATATTGTTATTATTCTATTAATATGTTTTTATTATGCTACTATGGCTTGTTCAATTTATTTGCTTATATGACTGGTTTAACCGCCTATCAAGTTATTTTGATTTCAATAAATTAAAAATTTCTCTTGTAAATATTTGTCTATGAATAATACTGTTGTAGCCTGAAGTTTATAGTGCAAATGAGGTGATAAGAACTTGAAATTCTAACCTCATGTAGTCACAACCTAAAGTTATGAGTTATAATTTTAAAAATTAGAACATGAAGTTCTAAATACATGCACGAGGTTCCTACATATTTCATAATTATTTTATTTTGTTTATATTTAAATATTTTATATTTATATTGAAATACTTTTTTTCCTTTGATTATTAATAAAGTTTTGAAAAATAACAAATCTCACAATCTACAAATCTTCACTCTTGAAGTTTCTAAAATAAACTACCTTTATGGGGTGCTGAAATAAATAATGCACTTGTAAGCTAAGGGCTTAGAAGACACTATAACAGAAGGAAATAAAACATCAGGGAAAATCAGAGGCCATGATTTTCCTTCACTATCATTTACATAAGAGCCTAAAAGCTTAATATCTTATGGTGAATGATTCATAACTTTGTGGAATAACCTCAAGAATATTTTATTCGACCACCACAAGGACATTTCCCTTCCAAAACCTAAATATAAGTGGCTGAACTTGGGGTTACAAGATTATGCAAGAGTCTCTAACTACAACTCTACTATGTTCCCCGTCACCTCAAAACTGATATTGTGTGGTGAAAAATTGTTGATAAAGATATACTTGAAAAAACACTCTCTACTTTTCAAGCATTAAGTTGTCCAGCAACAACACTATCAGGAGTGTCCATACACCAAATGGTATGAGCTAATAACAACTTTTTTAATGGTTGAACAAAACAATAAGCTCATTGTGAAAAATCATGAATTACGTCCATATGTTTTTCAACCATTCATAGAAGTGAATGCTAATCCAAGTATCAATAGTGGACGTAATTGAGAAGGCAAGAGAGGCCGTGGTTATTACCCTTGTGATGGTCACATGCATTCAGGACAACCGAATAACGAAAATGGATGCCACTAAAAGTGTTCATAAATGAGAGACCTAATAAGTACAATGATGTGGGAAAGAATAATGCTAGCTATGATAATGAAGAAATTTGTTAACGATGTGGAAGAAAATGACATTGGTCACGTACCTGTGGTACGAAAAATGTTTAGAAAACCTCTACCAAGCATCCAAGAAAGGAAAAAAATTGAGGCCAATTTAGTTGATTTAACTCATCTTAACGTATATGATTTTTTTTAGGACACTTAAAGGAGAAGTGATCGCTTAATTGATGATAGAAATGTCCAAATTAATTAAGCTCTCGTTACTATGCCATAATTATTAAGTATTAATATGTTATTTTTTGTACTTTTTTGTAGTTTCACAAGATGTACTTAATATTCATATCTAATCCTGATGTCTAGCATGAACTTTTATTTAATTTAAGGTTATGGATTTTAGAAAGAGATTATCTATTTTGGAAAACGAAAGGTGGGAATGTATCTTGGCTAAGATTAAAACCACATACACTATTTTTCAAGGTAAAAATATATCTTGGAAATAAAATTACTTAAAATAAAAGTAAATATTATATATGGTCCGGCAGACCTGATAGAGGCTCTAGAAGAGCTATATTATTATTAGCAAATGTAACAAAACTAATAATCCAAAATGCTTTATATACAGCAAGATTTTAAAAAAATTGTTGAGCTTTGAAGATATCCACCGAAATGATATATTATATTGAGACTTTAAATTAAAATAATTTGGAACGTCTCTACATTACTAAAATATCTAAAGAAAGAAGTACATATTAGAAAAGCTCTCAACATTCTCATCAGGATTGTATTACACAATCATAAATGTGATTGAAAGCTACAAAGTGATGAACTAGAAGTTCATATATCCAAAAATTCTCATAGATATCTATTAAAGAACCAGAAGATTCTACTATTTAATGAAATTGATTGTACTGTAAGCTCAGAAGAAAAATTTATAGTTAGACCATCCCTTTCTAAAAGTGGTCAAGAATCTCCATCATTTTTACAAAGAATTCAAGGAGATATATATGGACCAATTTATCCATCTAGTGCATCATTTCATTACTTTAGTTTTGATTGATGCATTTGCACGGTTGTCATATGTTTGTTTATTATCCATGCACAATGTTACATTTTCAAGAGTGCTTGCACAAATTATAAGATTAAGGGCACAATTTTTAGATTATTCAATTAAATCTTACGTCTAGATAATTTTAGTGAGTTTACATATAAGACATTTGATAATTTCTGCACATTAGTTAGTATTGATATTGAACATCAGGTTCCACATGTTTATAAACAAAATAAATTGGTAGAATCATTTATTAAATAGTTACAAATAATTGTAACAACTTTACTTGTACAAAATACCAATATCTGCATGGGGTCATGCTGTTTTACATGTTGCAACATTAGTCCATGTAAGACCTACTGCTTATCGCTGATATTCTCTATCACAGCAAGGCTTAACAATAAAACCCGCCCAGCCTTAATTCAAATGGATCAGCCAATTTGGACAAGGTAGAACATGGCTCGTGTTTTCAGATAAAATGGTTCCAGGTCTTGATTTTCAATCCTCATATATTTTTGGGCATAGGTTCAAGCATGGCACCGAAAAGCTAAAACTTGGATCCATACCTGATTTTTTTAATAAATAAATCAAACAAATAAAAAAAGAAAATATAAATAAAACCACAAAAATAACATTGCCTCAAATGAAACCTTAAATCTCATTGAACAACAAGTCGCACCTTCAACTCTCCGGGACTCCAAGCTAGTAGCCACCGCCCACCACTACACCGCACCTTCACGAACCTCCACATGATGCATCATTTCTTTTCACTTCTTAATTGTTGGTCTTAATGTGCGGCTTCGCTCCATCCTCCATCTTCACTGACACAACTTACAAAGCACAGCCTATGGCCCTCATTCGAGCAGCCGACTCTGCCGCATCATAGTCAGTCTCCACCATCAAAATCAATTTAATATCTGGAGATTGTATTAATTAAAAAGAAAGATTATTTGTGAATTTCGTGCAAATTGGATTAATTCGAGTCCACTATAAGTTTATCTATAAATTCGTTAATTTAGAAATTTTAGGCATTTTTCTCCACTACTTATAATAGCCTTTTAAAGTCAATAGACTTGATACAAATGCATTGAAAGCATTATTCTTTAATTATTAATGAACTTAATTCTGAAAGTAAGAAAAAAAAATAATGCAATTGATTCTCTTACTTTCGGTTTCTAGTTAATGGATGGATAATTATTAACTAACTTGATTATCTTTTTAATCAAATTAGCAAAACACTCAAAAAAATTTGCATTAATTAATAATTTACTTTTTTCATAGTAGACTTAAAATTTGTATTAATTACTAACTTTCGTACATGTTAGCTCCTTTCTAATATTACATAAGATTCTTCATTAGATTGATTTTCATTATATTCTTTTTAATTTGTCAGTTATGTAATATTTTTTCTTTACTGTAATAGAGTTTTTCCTTTTTAGTTCATTTCTTATTTGCGTAGGCGAAGCTCAGATTGAAAACTCATGCCGACGAGGTGTCGGGCTTGACTTGGACTGTATATGGCAAAATCAGGTATGAACTTGGGTCCGGGCAGTTGTTGTATAAATTCGGGCCGGTTTTCGGCAAGTCAAAACCCCTTGGACCCAGAGTTTTGCCAACACTAATCACAGCTTATACTTGGTCAACCTGACATTTCTCATTTATGTACTCTTGGTTGTGTTGTGAATGTTCTTATATTACTTCCTCAGTGCATCAAGTTGGAATCTCAATGCCTTTTGGGATTTAGTCGGTTTTAATTCACCTTCAATTATCATATATTTGAATCTTTGACAAGTGATCTTTTCACTGCATATTTTTGTATATTGTCACTTTAATGAGATAATTTTTTCATCATTGGGGAATGCAAAGCCTCGCCAAGTAAGGCATAAATTTTCTTAAAAAGTTTTCACTTTGTCTTATTTAGATCCTTATGCTTGTCAATGTGAAGATGAAGTACGAAGGATATTACATTTGTAGCAAATTGCAAATCAATTACTAGATACATATTCAAATATAGCAAGAGTAACCAAGTCACATACTCTTGCCACTAATTGTTCCTGTTGAACAATTAAGTGTGAGAGTAGCCAATGTGCTATTTGTTACATGTCAGAAATGTGATGTTACACGTCAGAAATGTGATGAACTACTTGGTTTTAAAGACACTGCTCCCCGAAAGAGAAGAATGAAAAATGAGGATCTCATTGAAAATATTACACAAGCTATAAATATACCTATATTATCTGAATTACTAGTAGTGACTGCATATCTATAAGAGTTACTTGACAGTAATATTTACATGAAAATATACCTAATTATTTTAGTAGTCTCAGAAGGACTTGACATGCATTTCATGGACGTAGTGACTGCATATCTATATGAATTACTTGACACTAATATTTACATGAAAATCCCTAAATGATTCAAAATACCTAAAGCATATAAATCAATGGATTGTAATATATGTTCAATCAAGCTATAATTATCCTTATATAGATTGAAACAATCAGGACATGTGGTAACAATTATTTCAGTAAATATTTGATTAAAGAAGGGCATAAAAACAATTTATTAGCCCATGTGTATTCATTAGAAAATCTAAACTTAGATTTGTAATTATAGCAATTTATGTTGATGCACGAAGTTAATTGGAACTCTTGGGGAGCTTCTAAAAACTGCTGAATATTTAAAAAGATAATTTGAAATGAAATATTTAGAGAAAACAAAATATTGTCTTAGCCCACAGATCAAGCATAAAACCAACAGAGTGTTTATCCATCAATTTGCTTATGTTGAAAAAAAAATCTTAAAATATTTCAATATGAATATTGCTTATCTATTAAGCATTCCTATGGTTGTTTGATCTCTCGATCCTACAGGGAATTCATCTCGACCTAAAATCGGATGATGAAGAGATATTTCATTCAAAAGTCTGATATTAAATGCAATCGATGCTTTATTGTAACAACCTAAATACACCTGACCAGACATTACATTTTCTCTGAACTTATTGGCAAGATTTAGCTCAATGCCAGTATGACAACACTGCAACAACATCAAATATATCTTTCAATATTTTCTTAGAATTTTATTCAAGTGAACCAACAAAAAACCCTAGCCATATTGGTTATGCAAACGCATACTATCTCTTTGATCCCCACAAAACCTCTTCACAAGCAAGATATATTTTCACTTATAATGGTACAACAATTTTGTGGCAATCTATTAACAAGCTTTCTTTGCCACTTCCTCTAATCAATTAGACATCCTTCTGTTACATGAAGCAAGCAAAGACTGTGTTTGGTTGCGATTTATTATTCATCATATTCTAAGCATGTCTAATTTAACTTTTACAATGGATGATTTCAACAATTATATATGAAGATAATACTGCATGTATTGCTCAAATTAGAAGAAGATACATCAAGAGAGAAAGAACTAAAAACATCTCACCAAAGTTCTTTTACACTCATGAGCTCCAGCAAGAAAAGAAAATTGATGTTAGGCAAATATGCTCTACTAATAATTTGGCTTGTCTTCAAGAAGTTAGTCCATAATATAAGCATGCATCAACTCAACGAAGTAAATTGATACTTGATTTTGAGAGCACATTTCATCAAAGGGAACATATTTTGAAAGTAAGAGTTGCTGCAACTATATTGGATAAATGAGCACTGTAACTTTGTTTTGCTTTGATCAGGTTTTGTCCCACTGAATTTTACTGGCAAGGTTTAACAAGGCAGTATTAAGCACACCTAGAAACACTTTTATTTTATGTACCTAAATGGTGAAGTCCAAAGAGGAGTCTTATAAACTATTGAACTTCCACTATTTGAAAAAGTCTTGCTTGGAAAGTTTAAGTTATCTAGTTGCCTATTAAACAAGTATAAAGAGAGATGATTAGTTTATAAATTAATTAACAATAAAAAGCTTATCAATAATAAGTTCTTAACAAGGTACTTAAGGTACTCTGTTTAGTTTAAAATTTTCCATTATTTATTTTATAACAAAAGTAAGGGAAACATGAATTTTTTAAAACCATTAGACATTTTCATAATTCTAAAATGTATTTGGAAAACATTGTATATATCCTAAACTTAAATAACTTAAGGTTCTTTTTTTGAAAAAAAAAGAAATAATCTTTAAAGATATTTTGAAAGCTAGTTGGAGCCTGCACGTTTGTGCCCAAGTTAGTGCTATATAGTGGACTCCAAGTTTAATAAGAGTGGAGATATTTGAATCCACCAAATTCATCTCTAAACTAATTTTAAAAAAATAAATTCATTATTAAAGACTTAAAACTTAAAAATCTCAAAATTATTCTTCACTTATCTCTTTCTCTCTTTACCTTACAATGATGTATATTCTCTCTGCTTGTATATTTTGCAAACTAAATGCGAAATTTCATTTTCTTTTGAATTCATTTTTTAGTCTCTCTTAGCCCATTATGATCTCTATTTCACATTTTCTATATATAAGATTTTTTTCTTGATTTTAATTAGCTTTTATATTTGGCAAAAATTAATTTCTATATTCATTAACTTTCATGATTGATAAAAAATTATTAATGTTCATTTTTGAATGGTAGATTTTGTTCCTCTTAATTAGTAATATCAACTATTTGTAGCTAAAAATATATGTGAATGAATTGATGAAAATTTGTGAAATTGATAAGAGAAAGAAAACAAAAGATTAATTACGTAATTTTTTAAAATTATTTATGGGTGAGGCTATTTGAACCCAACAAAATACTCTTGGCACCTATTTTTTCTACAAAATTTCACATTACAAATATACCCTTAAATAAATTTACTTATAAACCTTTAGTCTCTTCTTCATTATTTAAATTTATAAATTCCTATGTTAAATACATATGAGATTATTTTTACACTTGTTGGAAGATAACGTTGACAAAAAAAAGCATTTCTCGTTGTGAATTACTTAGGGAAGATATTTTAATGTTTCTTACCATGAAACAGATGCAAAATGAAATCTCAATTGTTGTTGAACCAATAACAACACTATTTTTCAAGTTTCATGAATTTAAAATCCTTAACAAATTTGGGAAAAGGGAGGGGAAGAAGTAGCATCAAATTAACAAATTATGATCAAAATATAAGTGGCAGTTCGATTGCTCATTGCAGAGGGTAATCTTGAATTAATTTATGCGCAGACTCCAAAGTCTCTTCGCTTAATCCCAAATCAAAATATGGAGCTTCCCCCATTACAATCTTTATAATGAATAAAATTATATTATTTCTAAAAGTAATAATTTTGGTAGAATCACTCATTAAGTTTACATATCTAAATTAGTTTGGAAAAGACATAATGTTCTTTGATGTTCACTTATATTGGTGAAGACATAGACACTAATATGATATTTTAGGAATTGAGATGGGTACTTAAAGAAAAATTATGAATTCAAAATTTTATTGATGGGTTTCATGAGAAATTGAGTTTATTGAGTATTTAAATGGATTCAAATAGCCTCTCCCATTATTTATATAATAAAATTTTTAATTAAAAAATAATTGGTGGACTCAAATAAACCACGTACATCATTTAATCAGCTGCTGCGACCTTTGGTTTTAGCATTTTTAAAACGTTTTTGATATTTTCTTTGCTAATAATTGATTATTGAGGGAGCATCAATTATGTCTGTCATATTCTCGGCATGGAAAGGATTCAGGAAATTTAAAAAATAACCATAAAATTTTATATTTTTTCCATTTTAATCCACAAACTAATTTCTATCAACATTAGTCAAAAAAATTCAGACCAAAATGCCCATCTCACATCTCTCCCTCAACAATCTCTCTTTCACGTAATCTCTCCCAAAGCTAAGCAACACCTATAGTCAGTGGCAATTTCAGCCCTCGTAGGCGGCGACTCCACCCATCATCAACGTCAGATCTACCTTCTATAGCTTTCTACAAAACCTAGGTTAGCCATTTTATTTATATTTCATTAATTTAAAATAAAATTTTAAAATAATAGTGATTGGAGTTTGAGAATAACGGTGGTGGTGGTGGTGCTTGTAGTGGTGGTTGTTGTTTTGGGAATTTTTTTGTTTTCAGAGTGTGTTGTCTTGGGCGTGATTTATGATTGTGTTGTTTTAGGGAGAGTGGTGCCTGCCCAACGAGGGAACTGCTGCCTAGTGACGGGCTCGTCGCTAGGCAGCAATGCGCGCGCTTGTCGCACTAAATTACAGTTTTAATTTTTTTTACTCAAATTTAATTTTCCTATTATTGTATTATAAATGCAATCTAATAATGTTAAAAAAATTATAGATACATGGCCAAATCAAAAGTGTCAAGAAACGAATTAGGCAGAATGATATTACCTTATGCCGATCACTTCCCAGGGTGAATTTCGAGTATATGTAACTTATCTACGGTTGTAAAAGTCATCGAGCGAAAATTAACAAAACGACAGCTGTATTTGTTCAAGAAAGATATATTTGGTCATTTTTTGGAGTACTGGAGCTTTCCATTTTGTGGTAAAATTTTGCACAATATTTTGCTTAGGCAAGTGACTCATGGAGAATACAAATTGGAGGATCAGTTATAGTTTTAAATTAGTGATCATTTGATATGCTTGTCAATTGGAGAATAGTGCCTGATTACTGGACTTTCCTATGACGTAGATACCACACTAATAAATAATAAATCAGGCTATAAGCTACTGAAAACGTGTTTTGGTGGGATTTGTTTCGCAACATCAATCTCAAGCAATTCGATACATTATTTGAGAAGTTGAATTTCGAGGCTATGGACGATATTAACGCATTAAAGATCACGTTCTTTTATTTTGTGGATAGAGTTCTAAACGGAAGAAAGGGCGACTGTCAAATCAATTTATATTGGCTGAGCGAAGTAGATGATACAAATTACTTCCAAAATTGTCCATGGGGTTGTTTATCGTGGGAAACGATATACGATAATCTTGATAATGCATTGTACGAAAAGGAGGAGAAAGACGAGAAATTTAAGATGGTTCGGTTGGAAAATCCAAATCATAAAATAAAAAAGTACAATTTTTACGACTTTACGTCTGAAGTTTAGGTTTTTTTTTAGTACTAAGTTCTGTAACATTAAATATTTAATGGTAGTTTTAATTACTTTCTCACTTTGGTTGTTGTAGGATTGAATTTACAAAGCGATCGGAGGTTTGCCGCCATCATGGGTCGTGAAAACGAAGAAAAATATTCCCCGCATCGTGCAATAGAAGCTCATGGCTTCTTCTAAAATAAACTTTGCTGAGGTTTATTTGTTCTTTAATGACGAATCTCATCTTATGAGTAATGTGTATTGTGTTAACATATATGTTTCCATAATGTTGATTTTGATGATAACAAACAAGATTGAGAATGACTAATATTTTAAGCTTAAATTATTTTCTTTTTAAATAAATCATTATTTTCATATTGTAAAGATTTTATATTTAATGGAAAAATGATTTTATGAAATTGGTTGTTTTTCAAGTTATGATTTAATTGAAAGAGTTTTGAAAACTTTGAAATTAACAAGTATTGCTTGAAATCTTGGACTGTAGCGCTGTAGCAAACGGCTAACCGTTTATTTAAAACGGCTAACCGATAACGTCCAGAAAGCATGTTCTGTCCAGTTTTGTTAAAATGATGATTCTGGAACATAACGGTGAATCGTTTACTGAAAACGGTTAACCGTTTATTTTAACCTTGAACCGTTTAATAAGAACGGTTAAGCCAAATTTGTTTTGCAGGTCTCTGAAAGTTAACGGCGAAAGGGTAACCCTAAACGGTGAACCGTTTATTTAAAATTTGGCCCAACGGTAACTTTGACCAGCACAAACGGTTAACCGTTTATAGTTAACGGTGAACCATTTTTGGGCTGACAAATGCATAACGGCTAGTTTTTGAGCTCAAACTATAAGAACTCAAATGCAACTCATTTTCAATCTCTCCAACAAGCAAAAAGAAAAAGCACACAAGATATCTTGAGCCTTCAACTTGCAAAACACAAAACATTGAATCAACTCTTGTTCTTCATTTTTGTATATCTACTCATTGAGTGAGTTTTATTGTAATTCTCATTTATTCATCTCAATTGTAAAAGTTTGAGTGTGTGAGACACTTGAGTGAAGAGATTAGGAGATAATCTTTCTGTTGTAAAGGTTCATTAACACCTTGAAGTCAATTGTAATTGGTTGAAGCCTTGAAAAAGCTTGGATAGTGAAATCCTCAAGCCCGGTGTGCTTGGAGGTGTGGACGTATGCTGGGATTGCCGAACCACGTAAAAATCCTTGAGTTTGCTTTCTCTTCCCTTGCTAATTTATTATTGCGCTTTCATTGAATTTATTGTTTTCGAATTTATTAAGGCATTAGATTAAATTGTTGTGTGGATTTGCTAGGATAAGTTTTAAAATTCCAATTCACCCCCCCTCTTGGGTTGCACACTTGTATTTCATATTGGTAGACGTATCTCATCTTATAAGTAATATGTATTTGTAGATGTATAATACTATATTTGACATTACTAAATTTGAGTTTTGTACACTTAACTTAAAATTTTGGGCTGAATTCATGGTAGGAGAACATTTTGCAAACCCTTGAGCCGAACGTAAAGGAGAGTCACTAAAAATATTGGCTCAATGTAAAGGATTATATGCCATGTATTCCAGGTTGGGTTTATAAGGTCGGTATCCTATAAATAATATTACTTATTTAATCGAAATTTTTGACTTTCCATTTACTTATTTTAAATGTTATTTTCTACAGCACCAACCTTTAGTCAATGCACCGCCAGTCGTTACAAGGCAATCAGATGAGCATGATGACTTACCGAGCTCAACACCAAAGCATGGCCATGACACATCTGAGAATGAGGTGCCTGTAGATGACCATCAGGATGAGACATACAAGTCTGATGACGCACATGATTCTGAGGTTATAAATAATTTCTTTTCCTGATATATAAATCATTATAAGATGACAAAGCAGTTTGATGATTATATAAGATGACGGATGGACAAGATTGGTCGTAACATTAATGAACTTAAGTCAGAATTTAAAGATTTTAAAAAAAACTGTAGTGGGATTTATCGATTCATTGTCTAAGCCTCCAAACAAAGATTCTCCGATTGGACGCTCTATGCGGTGAGCACATTTAAATTTAACAATTATGTTCATTTAACTTTTAATTTAATAGTTGTTTAATATGTTCATCTTGCTGAATGGATAGGCCCCGGATAACTATGGAGTATATACTGATGTGGGAAATTAAAAATTTTCTACTCCCATGTCATTGTATAGTTTCTACGGGGATGTTAGTGGGGAGAGCGTGCAAGTCTTTATTGAAATGCCTCCGGGCATTAGGAAGCTTGGCCAAGCGTACAAGTCGCCGTATGTTTTTAACAATCCTTATACGATTCCTCCATTCATGCGAGGAAAGAACATCCGGCCTTTACCTCCACCTCTACCCTAAATTATGGACCATGCGATTGACATGAGTATGAGTGTGGATATAAATCCGCTTAGAGGATTAAAGGATCCGAGTCTACATGATAAGTTTGACCGATAGTTCGTTGGCGATATGACAGAGGATCGGAGAGTCCAATACCCACGGTCGTTCTTTCAACTGATTTTAGGCTATGTTTTAATGGGATGACTAAGGGACAAGGTAATTTTTTTCCTAATTTCTTTCCGTGTTGTGGATTTGTGTATAATTTTTTTCCTTTTACATCGACATGTTTTTGTTCCTCTACAGCATAATCACGAGTATTTTTGCTTGATTAGTGAGAAACAACGGCAATATCTGAATGCTTTAGTTTACTATGTCACACATACTGACACATTTTTTTGGATAACGTACCGAGATAACTTATAATTACCCTTTCTATTTATTTATAATCGCCTTGAAGTTTTGTTAATTTATACATTTCTTGGTTATCTATATACTAGGTGTTCTTTAATCAGTTATATTGGTGGGCGACAGTACATCATATCCAAACCAATGACGAATGTCGATATGGTATGTATTTTATTGCATCTCATTGCATTTCACAACCATAATCAAATGTGGATGTGGCTTTTTGTTGTTTATTTTTCAATTTCATATATAACAAACATAATTAATTAACGATAATTTTTTATATACAGTTACTCCTCCCTATTAACTTGGATTGTGAGCATTGGGTATTAGCTTGAGTAGACTTTTGTAAGAACAAAATCTGGATTTATAACTCATTACTGACATTTCGAGACAACAAAAAATACGAGTTGAAATTCAAGTCGGTTGAAATTATTTTCTCTCAATGATTGGAATATGTTGACTTTTACAACATCCGACCTAAATTGCGGAGTGCCAACCTCTAGAAAGTTGTCGCAATTAAGAGTGCGATAGCACAAGATTATCTGTATATCAAAATGGAACTTCCCAATCAGCCATGTCGCCAACCAGCTCTACTGATTGTGCATAAGCCATCACCAACAATTATGTGGTGTAAAAGTCTAAACAAAAGTTAATGAAACCCACTCGGATAGTTAGACACGTCGCAATTGCATGAGCACATACAAGTTGATAAAGCTAAAATACTCTGCAGGAGCAAGTTTTCTTTTGTAGGTTAACTAAACCTTCCTTAATCCCATCACTTATAACTTGAAATTGATGCGGAGATACTGCCTGAACAATCATTCTTTCAGCTATAGTTTTCCTCTTATTGGCTATTTCATCCGCCCAGGTTATTAGCCGAGTACTCATTGATTCAGCCACAATTTTTCTATCATAAAACCATTGCTGCAATGTTTTCCTAAAATAATCAACAAGATGAGTAACATGAAATTTTCACGGTTTTCTCATGAAAGAATTAATACTCTCCGCGATATTGGTGGTAAGTATGTTGTACCTCATACCTTCAAATTGAGACCTCACCCAATTACACATATCCACATTATTTTCTAAGTAATCAGCTAGGGGTGGCAAAAAAGCCCAGGCCGGCCCAAGCCCGCCTGGGCCCGCAGGCTTAGGCCCGACCCTCACCCATGAGGGCCTAGACAAAGGCCTAAGAAAAAAAGTCCGGACAAAGCCCAAGCCTACTACTTTTTAAAAAAATAATTTTATAAATTAGAATAATATAGTTAAAATTGAAAAGTAATTTAAAAATAAAAAAGAAAACTTAAATTTTTAACTTATAAATCAATTATGATTCAAAAAACTAAAATTATGATACTAAATTATCTCTTTTATGTCAATTAATTAAGAGAGTGTTTGAATTAGAAAATTCAGTATTAAAAAAAATTAAAATTATGAGTTTTATTTGTTTTATTTATTATTTTAATTTGAAATATTCATTTTCTTTAATTTATCTATGATTGTAATAACTTGTTGATCATTAATTTATTTCAAATTTACAATAATTTAAAAAAAAATTTAAAAAATAAATAAGCCCAAGCCCGCAATGGGCCCGGCCCGAGCCCGTACCCCTAACTGACAGAGGACCTGGACATGGACTTAAAAAAGCCCGGCCTAGGCCCGCTGTTTGCCAACCTTATAATCAGCCGCACCTAAGTGGATTATCCACAATCCTTCAAATTGTCTTTTAAATTTCTCGTGTCCATATGCTTTTGCTGCATTAATAAAGGTATGCTCAAATGCATCCCAAAGAGTTTTGAACATCCTAAACTTTGACTTAATGTTACTTTTTACATGGTAAAAATAAATACCATGAGTTGCATTGTGAAATACTTGCAGAACGACTCTCCTTATGGCAGTGCATCGATCAGATATAATTACCAACTCTGGCTTGTCGCCAATCATTCGAACATGCTTTCACAATTTAGCCCCTTTATGTGAGTACCATCTACAACAATGACAGGCCGAATATACTGCATAAAACCTTTGATGGAAGATCTAAGTGCTACAAAGTAGTACAATAAATTACCATCTTCATCCCGCTCGAGGTGAGTGATTGTACCCTCATTCGCTTTAGTCAGTACGAGAGAGTATTTAAGAAGCAAGTTGTATAACTCTGCAGGGTTGCTTTCAAGGCCAACTTCTCTAGCCCGATATGTCTGATGGTATGTTAACTGAACATTATATTCCTGCTGCATATTTGCTCTAATGTCATTCGAAGTATAAACCATTTTTTCTTGAATATATTTATCTGCGATAATATAACTAACAACTCGACTCCTTACTTGACGATGACCATCAATCAATACCTCATTATGAAAAGTGTATACATTGTCAATTCTTCTCACCAACAAAGGAACATTATCCTCGTTCGAACTTCTAATTGCTCGAATACGCCATTTATATAATTCCGAACAACAGTAAGCCATGAAACATTTCATTGTAGACTGTGCAATCTTGAAATCAAACTTATCCCTAAAGGCAATCTTGTGCAATTGTAATATTAACTTATTCTTCTCGACAAATAACTTACCCACGATGATATCATCTAAGTCACAACTGTTAAGAAAGCTTGGAGCAACCATGTTCGAAGGTAAAATTGGAGTAAGACTTGTGAGAGAGTCAATCCTCCTTCTCAATTGAACCATTGAAGGAATAGATCCATTATCTCTGTTATTCACAAGAATATCGTCTTCACACTCATCCTTATGCTGAAACGATGGAATATTGGAAGGATTGGCTCCTCCATCATCACCTGTATTATTGAAATGAGTGCCCCTAATACTATTGGAAGGTTCTGTACAAATATTATCCCCCTTTGTCTCATCATGAAGATCATCATTGTCTAAGAAATCATTGTTGTGATATGGAGAATACCGTTGCTCCAATGACGTCGTTAATGGTAATACCTTTTCTCCAACATCCTCTAACGTAATGTTGTTGTCATCAATATTGTCATAATTATCATGGATTGGAGAGTAATATTGCTGCAACGACATTGTTATTAGCAACACCTCTTCTTCATTATCGGACCAGATATATTTGCTCTAAAGGAAGTTTCTGTTTCAACATATGGCTCAACATCTTCGCTTGGAACTCGAGATGATGTGTTAACGAATATAGGAATGCATCGATAGTTGGCCCCATTGGATGCCATACGCAACACAACCCTCACCATTTCATCATCAAATATATCCACGGGCAGTGCACATATACGATATAATGTGTTACTAGACCTCAAAGTTGTCTTCATTGTAATATTATATTCATTCAAATTTATTTGTAACATCTAGTATACTCTTACCAAAAACTGATCAAATAAACAATTTTTTCTAACAAAAAAAGTTCTATTTTTACCTTTCGCATACTCTATACGGCCATCCTCTAACGTCTCCTACCAACTATCATAACACAATTCAAGCACAATTAAATCCATTAAGCCTGAAATTATAAAAAAATTAATTATGCACTATCAAATTAATAAATAGTTAGTTGCAATGAATCTGCCTTGACATCGTACCAAAAGGCAGATTATCCCACAAAAAGTTTGTGCGACAGGCTGCCTGTCGCATGAAATTTATACGAGCATGTCGTACCAAGCAATCGCACTGAAAGTCTCTCGCAAGTTCAAAAAATAACTCATACCACTCAATGATATAGATTGGTGTTGGATCCAGATGGATATATTCGGATTTCGCTTTTACCGTTAGCCGTCAGCATTTACCGTTACCTTTTGATAAAAAGGGAGAAAGAAAGTTGCTTTTGATTTGTAAATAAGGAAAATTTAGGGAAAGAACTTATGTTTGGCTAATGTTAATAGAAAAAAATTTAAAAAGTTAATTATGAAAATAGTAAAAATTTTATGGTTACTTTTGTAAATTTCCCAAATGATTCATAATACATTTTTTGATTTATCAATTTCATTAAGCACTGGACTCCATATTCAATGAATCACATGGGTTATTTAATATTTTTATTTAATTAGTTAATTATATTATATCATCCTTATTTATATAAAAATTTATAATTGCATACTTAAATAAAAAGAATTTAAGCACACTTTTTAAAAAATAAAATACTTTAGTTTAGAGGTAAGAGTGTTATTTAAACAATTTTAAAGACTTACTTTAAAATAGTTATATAATTTTCATTGCTTTAGATATTTGTGGAGATTACTTACAAAAATTTTACTTTCATATATGTGACTACAATGAGTTTCAACATTCAAAATAAATAATTTATTATTATTATTTTAAATTTAAAAGAAAATAATAGAATTTAAGCTTTCTTATACTATAAGTGTGTTTAAAGTGAACAGTTAAAAAATTTAAATATCCTAACTTAAATTAAATTTTTTGAATTAAGTCTCCTATTTTAAGTACTTGGATCTGCCACTGATTACTCAAATGACTATGAAATGTTTTTACATGATTGAAACATTTTAATATTTTTATCTGTTAATAACTATTATATGGGCCAATATTCTTGACATAAAAAGGATTCAATCAATGTCATCAATACATTAACACTGCATCTGCAATTAAACAAATCACAAGAGAGAATAAGAAGGAGAGAGTTTGAGAGATTTTAAGAGATTAAAATTATAAAGCTCTTGAGATCTAGTGAGTGAGAGATTGGGTGTATTGGGGTTTTGGGTAGTGAGCCAAAATATTACAATACCTGTAATCCTTATTTCATTAGTGAAATATTTTCTTATTGTCTTCGCCCATGGATGTAGGCTAAAAGGCGAACCACGTAATTTCTGATGTCATTTATTGTGCTTGTTCTTTGTTTTCTTATAATTTCATTTTAGCTTCACTCACCAATTTCCTAACATCATGCCAATTTTAAGCTGGCCGTTAATTTTGAGAAAATGGATGATCGCTTTGAAAGTGAGGGAACAAAACCATCGTTTTAAAGATGGTTAAATAAAATATATATAAATAAATCATGGTCATTTAATTTGCTAATCATTACTTATAAATAAATCTAAAAAAAAGTCATATCTAACTAAATCGTGAGAGAATCTAAACCGTTGCCAATTATTATTTGAATTACAAAAAAAAAAATTACTACACTAAATAAGAGTTGATGTGGTTATGGATATGATTATGATATTCTAATTATGGAATCAAATGAATTGCTATCCGACTATTCTAGATATATAATTACTTTTTTTCTCCTTTTTTAAAACGGGATATGTAATTACTTAAATTTGCCTAATATAGTGAAAACGGGTGGCTGCAGTCAAGCTACCTACCTCATTTTGTATACATAATTTTTTGAAAATTAAATAGAAAGTAATTAACTAAAGATTTATGATAGTAACACAAATAAAATAGATCATAAGGTACTGCATGAAATATACTATGATATTAGATAAAAAATGGTCATTTTTAATTTTAAATAAAGTTAAATATGTCGCGCACAAAATATATTTCTAAGTAATATTACATATAATTTAATTAACTAACTAAATTAAAATAATAGATAACCCACGTGATTTATTAAATTTGGAGGGCAGTGCTAATGTATTGACGAATTTGTTTGAATCCTTTCTTAGAATATTGGCCGCATATAAGAGTGGGCACTCCCTCAATTATTAGCAAAGAAAAATATGAAAAATAGAAACAATTTATCTTATCAATCATGTGTCAAAGTCTTGGGCGGTGCCAAACCATGAAAAATCCACCCAAATTAAAGTCCAAATAGATGGTTTTTTTCTCCATCACTTTCAAAACGATCACACATTTTTTTGAAATTAATGGCCAGCTTGAAATTGACATGATTGACAAAATAAATTGTTTCTATTACACTCATAGATGATTAGCAAATTAAATTACCATGATTTATATATATATATATATATATATATATATATATATATATATATATATATATATATATATATATATATATTATTTAACCATCTTCAAAATGATGGTTTTTTTCCCTCACTTTCAAAACGATCACACATTTTCTCGAAATTAATGGCCAACTTGAAATTGACATGATTGACAAAATAAATTGTTTCTATTACACTCATAGATGATTAGCAAATTAAATTACAATGATTTATTTGTATTTTATTTAACCATCTTTAAAATGATGGTTTTTTCCCTCACTTTCAAAATGATCACATATTTTCTCGAAATTAATGGCCAGCTTGAAATTGACATGATTGACAAAATAAATTGTTTCTATTACACTCATAGATGATTAGCAAATTAAATTACCATGATTCATATATATTTTATTTAACAATCTTTAAAATGATGGTTTTTTTCCCTCACTTTCAAAACGATCACACATTTTTTTCGAAATTAATGGCCAGCTTGAAATTGACATGATTGACAAAATAAATTGTTTCTATTACACTCATAGATGATTAGCAAATTAAATTACCATGATTAATATATATATATATATTATTTAACCATATTTAAAATGATGGTTTTTTTCCCTCACTTTCAAAACGATCACACATTTTCTCGAAATTAATGGCCAGCTTGAAATTGACATGATTGACAAAATAAATTGTTTCTATTACACTTATAGATGATTAGCAAATTAAATTACAATGATTTATTTGTATTTTATTTAACCATCTTTAAAATGATGGTTTTTTTCCCTCACTTTCAAAACGATCACACATTTTCTTGAAATTAATGGCCAGCTTGAAATTGACATAATTGACAAGATAAATTGTTTCTATTACACTCATAGATGATTAGCAAATTAAATTACAATGATTTATTTCTATTTTATTTAACCATCTTTAAAATGATGGTTTTTTTCCCTCACTTTCAAAACGATCACACATTTTCTTGAAATTAATGGCCAGCTTGAAATTGACATGATTGATAAGATAAATTGTTTCTATTACACTCATAGAATAAGTCACTAAACAAAAAAGTAATTAGGTGTTTGATAAAATATGTTATTTTTATTGTTGTGAGTTTCAAAAAATAAAATATATACATTTAGTAAAGTTTATTATTAAGATGTTGTTTCATTGTATAATGACAAAAGTAAACATAAATTTAAATTACCTTTCATTTTTCTTGAGTAAATTTAATAAAGTTTCTGGACACTTTTTTTTTCAAATAATTTTATAATAGTGTAGTGACTCTATTTTGTAAATCACAATTTTTTATTAATTTTAATTCTAATTATGTAAATTAAAAATTATTGACAAGAGCAATATAAATAAAATATTTTTACTAATAACATAGTAAAAAATTAATATTTTCTTAGAATAAACTACTAATTATTAATAATAAACAAATATAATGCTATTCAAATTATATATAATATATTGTTTTTCAAATAAAGATAGTATATAATAATACTATTAATTCTTTACGGATGTAATAATATTATTTTTAAGTAATTTTAACTTAGAATTAATGTACAATTATTATTTTTAACTAAATATTATAATATTATTTTTAAATAAATTTAATATTATTATTTTTAATAACTATAATATTATTAAATAATATAATAATAAATAAGATATTATGCTTTTAAATAAGTGTAGTATTATTTTATTTTAATTAACATAATTATATTATATTTAATAAGGGAAGAATAAAAATGAAGAGGTCTGAGTGGGAATGAAAATTTCACTTTTAAATAAAGTTAAATATGTCGCGCACAAAAATATATTTCTGAGTAATATTACATGTAATTTAATTAACTAATTAAATTAAAATAATAGATAACCCACGTGATTTATTAAATTTGGAGGGCAGTGCTAATGTATTGACGAATTTGTTTGAATCCTTTCTTAGAATATTGGCCGCATATAAGAGTGGGCACTCCCTCAATTATTAGCAAAGAAAAATATGAAAAATAGAAACAATTTATCTTATCAATCATGTGTCAAAGTCTTGGGCGGTGCCAAACCATGAAAAATCCACCCAAATTAAAGTCCAAATAGATGGTTTTTTTCTCCATCACTTTCAAAACGATCACACATTTTTTTGAAATTAATGGCCAGCTTGAAATTGACATGATTGACAAAATAAATTGTTTCTATTACACTCATAGATGATTAGCAAATTAAATTACCATGATTTATATATATATATATATTATTTAACCATCTTTAAAATGATGGTTTTTTTCCCTCACTTTCAAAACGATCACACATTTTCTCGAAATTAATGGCCAGCTTGAAATTGACATGATTGACAAAATAAATTGTTTCTATTACACTTATAGATGATTAGCAAATTAAATTACAACGATTTATTTGTATTTTATTTAACCATCTTTAAAATGATGGTTTTTTTCCCTCACTTTCAAAATGATCACATATTTTCTCGAAATTAATGGCCAGCTTGAAATTGACAATGATTGACAAAATAAATTGTTTCTATTACACTCATAGATGATTAGCAAATTAAATTACCATGATTCATATATATTTTATTTAACAATCTTTAAAATGATGGTTTTTCTCCATCACTTTCAAAACGATCACACATTTTTTTGAAATTAATGGCCAGCTTGAAATTGACATGATTGACAAAATAAATTGTTTCTATTACACTCATAGATGATTAGCAAATTAAATTACCATGATTTATATATATATATATATATATATATATATTATTTAACCATCTTCAAAATGATGGTTTTTTTTTCCTCACTTTCAAAACAATCACACATTTTCTCGAAATTAATGGCCAGCTTGAAATTGACATGATTGAAAAGATAAATTGTTTCTATTACACTCATAGATGATTAGCAAATTAAATTACAATGATTTATTTTTATTTTATTTAACCATCTTTAAAATGATGGTTTTTTTTCCCTCACTTTCAAAACGATCACACATTTTCTCGAAATTAATGGCCAGCTTGAAATTGTTTATTTCTATTTTATTTAACCATCTTTAAAATGATGGTTTTTTTCCCTCACTTTCAAAACGATCACACATTTTCTTGAAATTAATGGCCAGCTTGAAATTGACATAATTGACAAGATAAATTGTTTCTATTACACTCATAGATGATTAGCAAATTAAATTACAATGATTTATTTTTTATTTTATTTAACCATCTTTAAAATGATGGTTTTTTTTCCCTCACTTTCAAAACGATCACACATTTTCTTGAAATTAATGGCCAGCTTGAAATTGACATGATTGATAAGATAAATTGTTTTTTATTACACTCATAGAATAAGTCACTAAACAAAAAAGTAATTAGGTGTTTGATAAAATATGTTATTTTTATTGTTGTGAGTTTCAAAAATAAAATATATACATTTAGTAAAGTTTATTATTAAGATGTTGTTTCATTGTATAATGACAAAAGTAAACATAAATTTAAATTACCTTTCATTTTTCTTGAGTAAATTTAATAAAGTTTCTGGACACTTTTTTTTTCAAATAATTTTATAATAGTGTAGTGACTCTATTTTGTAAATCACAATTTTTTATTAATTTTAATTCTAATTATGTAAATTAAAAATATTGACAAGAGCAATATAAATAAAATATTTTTACTAATAACATAGTAAAAAATTAATATTTTCTTAGAATAAACTACTAATTATTAATAATAAACAAATATAATGCTATTCAAATTATATAAATATATTGTTTTTCAAATAAAGATAGTATATAATAATACTATTAATTCTTTACGGATGTAATAATATTATTTTTAAGTAATTTTAACTTAGAATTAATGTACAATTATTATTTTTAACTAAATATTATAATATTATTTTTAAATAAATTTAATATTATTATTTTTAATAACTATAATATTATTAAATAATATAATAATAAATAAGATATTATGCTTTTAAATAAGTGTAGTATTATTTTATTTTAATTAACATAATTATATTATATTTAATAAGGGAAGAATAAAAATGAAGAGGTCTGAGTGGGAATGAAAATTTCACTTTTAAATAAAGTTAAATATGTCGCGCACAAAATATATTTCTAAGTAATATTACATGTAATTTAATTAACTAATTAAATTAAAATAATAGATAACCCACGTGATTTATTAAATTTGGAGGGCAGTGCTAATGTATTGACGAATTTGTTTGAATCCTTTCTTAGAATATTGGCCGCATATAAGAGTGGGCACTCCCTCAATTATTAGCAAAGAAAAATATGAAAAATAGAAACAATTTATCTTATCAATCATGTGTCAAAGTCTTGGGCGGTGCCAAACCATGAAAAATCAACCCAAATTAAAGTCCAAATAGATGGTTTTTTTTCCCTCAATTTCAAAACGATCACACATTTTTTTGAAATTAATGGCCAGCTTGAAATTGACATGATTGACAAAATAAATTGTTTCTATTACACTCATAGATGATTAGCAAATTAAATTACCATGATTTATATATATATATATTATTTAACCATCTTTAAAATGATGGTTTTTTTCCCTCACTTTCAAAACGATCACACATTTTCTCGAAATTAATGGCCAGCTTGAAATTGACATGATTGACAAAATAAATTGTTTCTATTACACTTATAGATGATTAGCAAATTAAATTACAATGATTTATTTGTATTTTATTTAACCATCTTTAAAATGATGGTTTTTTCCCTCACTTTCAAAATGATCACATATTTTCTCAAAATTAATGGCCAGCTTGAAATTAACATGATTGACAAAATAAATTGTTTCTATTACACTCATAGATGATTAGGAAATTAAATTACCATGATTTATATATATTTTATTAAACCATCTTTAAAATGATGGTTTTTTTTCCCTCACTTTCAAAACGATCACACATTTTCTCGAAATTAATGGCCAACTTGAAATTGACATGATTGACAAAATAAATTGTTTCTATTACACTCATAGATGATTAGCAAATTAAATTACAATGATTTATTTGTATTTTATTTAACCATCTTTAAAATGATGGTTTTTTTTCCTCACTTTCAAAACAATCACACATTTTCTCGAAATTAATGGCCAGCTTGAAATTGACATGATTGACAAGATAAATTGTTTCTATTACACTCATAGATGATTAGCAAATTAAATTACAATGATTTATTTTTATTTTATTTAACCATCTTTAAAATGATGGTTTTTTTTTCCCTCACTTTCAAAACGATCACACATTTTCTCGAAATTAATGGCCAGCTTGAAATTGTTTATTTCTATTTTATTTAACCATCTTTAAAATGATGGTTTTTTTTCCCTCACTTTCAAAACGACCACACATTTTCTTGAAATTAATGGCCAGCTTGAAATTGACATAATTGACAAGATAAATTGTTTCTATTACACTCATAGATGATTAGCAAATTAAATTACAATGATTTATTTCTATTTTATTTAACCATCTTTAAAATGATGGTTTTTTTTCCCTCACTTTCAAAACGATCACACATTTTCTTGAAATTAATGGCCAGCTTGAAATTGACATGATTGATAAGATAAATTGTTTTTATTACACTCATAGAATAAGTCACTAAACAAAAAAGTAATTAGGTGTTTGATAAAATATGTTATTTTTATTGTTGTGAGTTTCAAAAATAAAATATATACATTTAGTAAAGTTTATTATTAAGATGTTGTTTCATTGTATAATGACAAAAGTAAACATAAATTTAAATTACCTTTCATTTTTCTTGAGTAAATTTAATAAAGTTTCTGGACACTTTTTTTTTCAAATAATTTTATAATAGTGTAGTGACTCTATTTTGTAAATCATAATTTTTTATTAATTTTAATTCTAATTATGTAAATTAAAAATATTGACAAGAGCAATATAAATAAAATATTTTTACTAATAACATAGTAAAAAATTAATATTTTCTTAGAATAAACTACTAATTATTAATAATAAACAAATATAATGCTATTCAAATTATATAAATATATTATTTTTCAAATAAAGATAGTATATAATAATACTATTAATTCTTTATGGATGTAATAATATTATTTTTAAGTAATTTTAACTTAGAATTAATGTACAATTATTATTTTTAACTAAATATTATAATATTATTTTTAAATAAATTTAATATTATTATTTTTAATAACTATAATATTATTAAATAATATAATAATAAATATGATATTATGCTTTTAAATAAGTGTAGTATTATTTTATTTTAATTAACATAATTATATTATATTTAATAAGGGAAGAATAAAAATGAAGAGGGTTTGAGTGGGAATGAAAATTTCACTTTTTACTTAAAAATTAGTGGAACCTATGGAGTGGGTGGGACTCTCACTTTTCTTCTAAGTAAATTATAAAGTCAGAAGAATCTATACTCTCCCCTCTCGGTTTAGTTGTCTAAATTATTGGGTTGAAAAATCAAGACAGAAATAGAGGAGAGGCAGCCGCTGCAATCAAAGATGGTGGTGTGCGATGTGTTAGAGAGTTCAGCTTCTCTTTCTCTTCTTTCTTTTTCTTTTTTTTAAATTAATTTCCCTCTTATTCAACTTTTCAGTAGGCAGGGTGAAATAATTCAATCTGATAGACATAATCTGATTAAAGTTGATTTAATTAAATTTGGATGGATTAATTCAATCTTTCAATCAAATTAATGATTAGGTTGGGTTATATGAACCTATATAATCCTAACTCTTTTTATTTTTTTTTTATAAAAGAGATTATTTTCAAACTCTCTTTGTCAAATTTAACATTAATTGAATTATCTAGATTCAAAATTCAGCAATTAAAACTAAATTTTCATTAAAAGTAAGTACATAGATTTTCAAACATTATGTCATTTACTTTAGTACGATCTAATTTTTTGCTGCTGTATTTATTAATATATATATGTTAGGTCAATGGACAACATTTAATGCTTGAAGGAGAATTATTGTGTTTTCTTTCTTATTTGAATTTATTTTAAGTATCAGATAATTTTTTAATTATCCTTGCAAAATGCTCCACAGGTTTAGGGCCTCATGGGACTCAACCACAAATGAGGTAAATTTTGAATAATATTTGGGGAATGGGGGGAAAAATAATCTCTAAATTCTTAATAGGGTAGGATTTAGTTTTGTACTTCCCACCCCACTCTCACCCCAATCCCCATTATATATAAATATTTTTCTAATTTTTATTTAATTATTTTTGTTTTATCAATTGCTATGTTAATTAATAAATTTTCTTTTTATTTTTACTTGATATAAACGGGCTACAACTAAAAAAAAACCTACAATATAATTTTAATTCAACCCTAAAATATTGTTATGTTTTATTTTCTCTTGTAAGATACTGCTCTCTTCAAACATTTTTTTAATTTTGATATTATTTCGAGATATTGTTTCAAATATTTAGAGATTTTCTTAAATAATTTAAATACTTTATACTGTGGTAATGATTTTATTTAAGTTTTTAATTTTTAATTTATTGAAATCATATAGCTATGTCTGCTATTAAATAAATAAATAGGTAATGAGGTGGGGATGGAGAAATCATTCTCCATACGGGAATTCCTCATATCTACCCCACTAAATTTATTGAGGAATAAGGGGGGAATGAAGTCAAAATTTTTAATGGGTGGGGAATGAAGTAGGACTCCCCTCCCCCACCCACCCCCTTGCCATCCCTAATCTCATATAACTAATATTAGTTTAGATACTTAGTTTATTTTCTAATTATATAACATCTCATATATTATTCATTGGCTAAACTTATAAAATAATTAATAATAAAAACCAATTAAAGTCATACAAATGACTGAGATATCAGTGCCACAACAACAACAAAAATATTATTTTGTCATATTAATATTAATCCAACTGAGTAATCGTAATATTACTATCATTTGATTGTAAAATATCTCATATTTTGTCAAATAAGATAAGCAGTTCAAATCTCAGTGAAAATATATATGTTTCTTCCTAATAGGTTCATGCACTAACCCAAATAATAAAAAGCATCTCTACCAAAAGAATGGATCACATGAATTACTCGTCCTTAAACATATCACACAATCATCCTCCAAAACCAAAAGTCACCTATTATAATCACACCAAGGAACAAATTATCTCATTCCTTCCTTTTCACAAGCCAAAAAAATGTGTTCCCATACGGTCTTCAATTGAAAAAAATTCATCCTACGACACCAAATCCTCACCATCATTGTTTACAAACATTATTGATCGTCCTCTTCATCCTTCTGTTGATCCAAAGCATGTCTTCACCGGAAACTTTGCTCCGGTAGACGAGCTTGGCCCCACCGAGTGCCCAGTGGTTGATGGCAGGCTTCCGGACTCTCTAACTGGAACGTACATCCGAAACGGACCAAACCCACAACACATGCCACGTGGCCCTCTCCACTTCTTTGAAGGTGATGGCATGCTTCATTCGGTGCAATTATCTAAAGGGCGTGCAATTTACACTAACCGCTACGTCAAGACTTACAAATACAAGCTCGAGAGAGATGCCGGTTGCCAAATTTTTCCCAACATGTTGTCAGGAATTTACGGGATTGCGGATATCATTCAATGTGTTGCAGCGGTAGCAGGAGTGTTGATGGGTCACATAAATCTCAAGAAAGGATTTGGTTTGGCCAATACAAGTCTTGCTTTCTTTTCATCTAAGCTTCTTGCTCTTGGTGAGTCCGATTTACCCTACATCATCAACTCTACTCGAGAAGGCGATGTCGAAACTGCAGGGAGATGGGATTTTGATGAGGCATTATTTGCAAGCATGACTGCTCATCCAAAGACAGACATGACCACAAAGGAGACTTTTGCTTTCAAATTTAGCCCCGTTTTTTACCCTCATCTTACGTTCTTCCGCTTTGATGCAAATGGTATTAAGCAAAAGGATGTGCCTATATTGTCTATAAATCGACCAACTTTCATCCATGACTTTGCTATAACCAAGAGGTTTGTTATTTTCTCAGAGACACAATTAGCCGTTTCAGCAGTAAATGTGATGTTGGGAAAAGGCATGCCGACGGTTTTTGATCCGGAAAAAGTCCCAAGAATTGGGATCATATTGAAGTATGCAACAAGTGATGCCGAGATGAAGTGGTTTAATGTTCCGGGGTTTAATGCAATGCATGTCTTCAATGCTTGGGAAAATGGAGAGGATGAGATTGTTCTTATAGCAACTACTGCTACATCCATAGAAAATCTTTTTCACAAAATAGACATGGTCCATTTCTCACTGGAGAAGGTGAGAATCAACTTGAGAACAGGACATGTTTTTAGAAATATTTTATCAACAAGAAATTTGGAGTTGGGGTCCATAAATTCTTCCTATATTGGGAAAAAAAATCGCTATGTTTTTATGGGAGTGGGTAAAGAAATTCCTAAAATGGAAGGAGTTGTAAAGATTGATCTAGAAAAGGAAATTGAAGTCTCAAGAAGATTTTACGGACCCGGTTGCTTTGGAGGGGAGCCGTTATTGGTTCCAAGAAATGGAGATCATCTGGATGCTGCTGATGAAGATGATGGATTTGTAGTGACTTATATTCATGATGAGATTCATGAGGAATCAAAATTTCTTTTAATGGATGCCAAATCACCAAAACTAGATATTGTCGCAGCCGTTAAGCTGCCTAGGCGGGTTCCATATGGGCTTCACGGTCTATTTGTTCATAAGGACAATCACTAAAACCAAAAGAAATTATAAATCTTTTAAATTGTGTGCTTCATTAATTGTATTGTTATTATTATTTCAAAGTTTTAACAGATAAATTTTCTCACTAATATAACTTTAATAACCTAATGCGTATACACACGCACTCGCACTCACACACATGACATTAAATTATTATTGACACATCAATTAATATCCACTAAATGTTTGCATCATTATCAATTTACCACCCTTTTATTAAAAATGTTAAAAGTTTACTGATATTTTATTGATGTCATGAGGGCATCAAAGACATTTCCTGTTGAAGCTAAAACATTGCAATGCAAATGTAAAATAAAAAATAAAACAAAGTAAAAAAATTCAAGGAAAATAATTAAAGAATTAGGAAATTGATAATAGTAAAATCAGCCCCTCCCTCTTATTAATTTTTTTCTTGATTAAATTGTTATTATTTTTAATTGTGATTGATACTTGAATTTCATAAATATGATATTAATTTTGAAGCACAATTTTTTTTTTCTTTGTCATTTTTCATAATTCTGCATATTGTTCATTATTTTTATTAATTACAATTTGTAGTTGTTTTCTAAATCTTATTTTTGTTCATTGTTTCTTTATTTTCAAAGAGTAAAATTGTCTTTTATTTTTATGGGGTAAAATCAACTTTTAACTCATTTTCAGTTAAACATTAACTTTCTTTAATGAAATGGTGGTAAATTGATAACGGCGAAAATGTTTGGAAGTAAAATACACTTTTCAACAAATCATGATATTAATATGATATGTCAAAATAACTTTGGTGATAAATTGATAATATCCCTTGATTTTTTAAAGGGTGTTAAGAAAAGTTTCCAAGATAAGACTCTAGCTTGGGTTCGTTACAGGCTGCAATGGCCTACAACCCACACTGTCTCTCAATCCTCATCTTTAATTTATTGAGAATTATTGAATAACAGAGGTGTTCAGAATTCAATCTGATCCGCTCAATTCATCTGATCCGTAAAAATCTGCTTTGTAGATTAGTGGATTGGATTGGATTGAAAATTTAAAAATTCATAAACGGTGGATTGGATGGATTTACTTTTGTAAATACACAAAAATCCACGAACCCGCAAAAAAAAATATTTATTTATTTAATTAAAAAACTTTAAATATGGCGTTACTACTTACTAATAAATAAAAAGGTTAAAATGTAGTTACATTAATACCATACATAACTTAGCTGATAATAATATATAATAAATAAACATAATTAAATAATTGAATAACTAAATAAACAAAAATAACTTTCTAAACAATTAATTTTTATAATTTTAGTTAATTTTTATATATTGATTTAAACAAATGAAATTTTTTCTTTTCATTGTATTATATTTTGAGACTTTGAATGAATTATTCTATCTTTATTTAAAGCCAAGTGATTGTTTAAATCCCACATCTAAAACTCAAAACTACCACCGCATCCACACATTCCTTCAATTTTATTTTTACTAAGTAATTACTAAACCCTTGAGAGTAATAGAGAATTTACCCAAGTTATAAAAATCATGCGATAAATGAATAAACGAATGCTGTCATGGGCAATACTTGAAAATGTGCAGCTTTCAGCCCAAGACAACGAAGAGGAACAAGCATCAAAGCCAAATTAGGAGACATGAATTCAATAAGGCGGCTTAATTAAGAATGAATTTGGGAGGATGCCTAATCAAGGCAACGCATTGTACGAAAATTAAACTCCCATCAACGAGGATATTGTATTTACATCTGACAAGTAAAATTACTTATGAATTCTTATTCTTTAATGGTAAATTAATTCTCCAGTTCACGGTAAACACAAGTTCAGTCAATTATTCAAATACTAGTCATATCGGTATTATGCCTTCCGGCGACTAAATCAAACAATGGCGACCTAACTCCGGCGTGGATCGCCCATCCACCTGGTGATACTTGAACCTGACCATCAGATGAAAATACCCAACTCCATGTTTGGTTGAAAAAATAGTAGCAGGAGGAGACAGATGAAAAGGAAAGGGAAGAAAAGAAAATGTGTAAAGAAGAGAGCCAATTTCGTTTTTAGTATTTGGTTGAACCAAAAAAAATAATTGTTTTTCTCTTTTTATTTCTTTCTACTCTCCTCCTTTCCTCTTCTCTTCTTTTTTTCTTATGACTTATGTTTCTTGTTTCCACTCTCCTCCTTTCCCTTTCTTATTTCCTTAAATTTCTTGAAACCAAACTTGCCATAAAAACCTCGTTACAGGTCAAATCTAAGGAAAAGTGTTAATTTATAATAATGATAAATCTATCGAGTATCACCAGCACAGTTCAAATCCACCCATCTAAAACTCAAAACTACCACCACATCCACATCCCAAATCTAAAAAAGCTCTTCTGAAGTGAATTGCCAACTTCAAGTTCTTCACATACATAATTATTACAACTTCAGAAGTTTCATTAAATCACAAACAGAATTTCCTATCCTTCCTCTAAATCCTTGATTGTTGATTACCAGTGTCTAATAAAAGGATAAGAACTCCACAGCACCAAATCATATACAAAATAAAACGATAGACGAATTAAAAAATAAAAAATGTAGGTCATAACCAGGCCCCCAAATCAGAGATCATTAGGGGCAGACATGCAGACCCAAATCAATTTCTGTGCACATAACCATGCTACCTTCATCTCTATATATATTAATTCCAGAGCATCGGCTTATTGTGCACAGTTTTTATTATAAAAAAAATCAAAAATTAAAGAAAACGGAACCCCAGAACAGAACCTAAAAATGTGTCGAATCCTAAAACAAAGCCCTCGGATCAGAGAGATTGCATCCAGAGCAGAAGTTTAAGGCCCATTTAAAATTTTTATTTTTCTGTGCTTTGCCACCTTCATCCTTTAAAGAGACAAATCCCGAGACCAGAGCGCACAGCCATGAGATACCTCAGAACGAAGAGTGAAATCGCTGAATCAAGTCTAATTGTCTATAAATAGTGGAACATTTCTCATCCTTAGGGTTAAGAGTTAGCGAGGTGAAAAGACCGAAAGACCGGAGTTACTTTGCGTTCAGCAACAGCCCATACCATACCCCAACCCGTAAATTTTAAATTTATTTGGGCTTTACTATTAAAATCCAAATATATTCCTATGCATCCCCCACTTTCAGATGCATTCAATCGAAAAGTTTAAAACATGTTGCCCATGACCGTCACAAAAATTTTCGGGTATCTTGAGAACATTGATCCTTATCCATTTATTTCTTATTATGCATTTATTTCAATCAATCATAATAATATGTATGTTAATATGATAAATAGTGAATAGAAAAGAAACAATACTATAAGGTCGTGTTTGGTTTGAAAAAAAAAAGAAGAGAGGAAAAGAGTGGAATGGAGAAGAAAGTAATGGAGCAAAGTAGTGAAATTAGATTTTGTGATTTGGTTTGATATAAAATTTGATAAGAAAAAGAATTATAATTTTTTTCTTTAGAAAAATTTATCATTTTCCTTAAATATTAAACTATTTATATTATATATATATATATATTTATATATATAAAATGGCAGTCTGATGGCCGGCGGCGAGGGGTCCAGCGAAGGTCCAGTGCCTTTCCAACAGAGGTCCGGTGAAAGTCTGGCAGCTGTCTGGCGAAGCCTGACAATGGCCATCGACAGTCCATTTTATAATATTAAATTAATAAAATAAAATTATAAATAATAATTATTAATGGCATTAAACAAGTTAAAAGGTTGAAGGGTAATTTTTAAAAACTTTAGTTTCCAATAAAACAGGAATTTAAATTCTTCACTACTTGGTGTGGAATTTAAATTTTACATTATGATGGATATTAAATTCTAATGGAAATTAAATTCTTACATATTTTGTCAAATTAAACAATGAAAATAAAAAGAGAATTTAAATTACTTTCCTCTCATCTATTCTCTTCTCCCAACCAGACACCACATAAGAGCACCAAAGACTTTCTCTGCCCATAGACTTATTGCCACTTATATTCTCATAGGTTATTTTATCTCAAAAAAAAAACCAAGAAGAGAAAGGATTTTTGTCCCATAGGTGAACTCCAAGTTCGAATTGGGCCTCGACCAGATAAAAAAAAAAATCCAATTTTTTTGTTTGAGTTGAGCTATTAACACCCCTTTATTGTTCTAATAAAACATTTTTGAGATAAAATTACTTAAAGAACATTTTTAAAAAAATTTAAACCTATTATTATTTCTCTTTCCACCAATTCTTTACACTACTCCTGCGAAATTTACCTTTTCTTTTTTTCGGGCAACACTTTTGCATTCATCATCCATCCTGTTATGCTACTGTATTAATATAATTTCTTGCTAATCTCAAGATCAGATGAATACAAATAGCTTAAGAATTAGCAACCAACAGAAAGCTTTTTGAAGTCAAATACACACAAATTTTTGTAAGGATGTCTACAATTCACTCTTGCGAAATTGGTTTATAGACATCCAAAAATAAGAGTTTGGCTTTAAGAACTTTGAGATGAATTTGTTCTATTATTCATAATTTTTTTTGTAGTCCTGATGAATTTAATTTTACTAAATAAAGAAATCAAGAAGGAAAAAAACACATCCATTAAAGTTGAAAATTGTAAACTTGTAGGTTATCCTAGTCTACACGACAATAACTACCACAGAAGCAAAAGTCTTTTATTTGCAGCACCTCATGAATCATGATTACCTAATTGTCAAGGCAAAAACATCAAGAACAATCTCTCTCTTTCTCTCTTTTTTAATAGTTTTCTTATAAGTCAATTATTTCCTTAAGAATTGGTTTTAAACTTTAAATTAAAATGTATATTTGATTGAAATTAAAGATGAGAAAACTAATGGAAAGCGAAGGAGAAATAAGATACTTGTATTTCGGATTTTAGGAGAGAAAAAGTTATTTAGAATAAATAAAATAATAATATTTTTAGAATTAAAAAGGATGTTAATAGTTATGATGAATTTTCTAATATTATTTAATGGGGTACACTTAATAGTGGGATTTTGATAGGATGTAAGACGGGTGCAAATAGCACTACTCTTTTTTGTTTCGTTAGTACCCAATTGGAGGCTTGCTTTAGTATGTCGTCACTCCATTTAAAATTGTCACAATCTACTCACTTTTTAAATATATTTTCATACTGTAAACTTGTCACCGCTTATTTAACTAGATCTAAAATTTATTAGAACTCTAAATATAAATAATTTTTAATATTATTGAAAATTCTACTGAATATTAGCTCAAAAATCTGATCCATTAGAGGCACGGTGCAATCATGTAATTTAAAATAGTCAATAAAAGGAACTTATTATTATTATTAATAGCTCCAACAAAGTGATTTCTAATATTTGTTTACTAAAATATCATCACATCTCGTGGATCCATTTCTTTAACCCTCAACTGTCTATTCGGTCAAATATTTGATTTTAAGTTTTAACAAGAATCAGCAAGCGAACTAGACATTTATTCCGGCCAATGCAGTTAGCAGCTTTGGGTACTCAATTTCGATGCTGAAATTCCGGCCAATGGATCTTGAAACCCAATGCTATAACTCGCCCTCTCATTAAGGTGGCATTTATTTATTTTTTTAATCTCAAATCTAAGTAGACTAGAATTGATTTAAAATCTTAATAGATCTAAATATTATAATACGAATAATATATTTATTTTTTGTATGAATCTTTAAAATAAAGATTAAGTTTGTTTTTTCAATTTTAAAGACTAAAAATATATATTTTTACATTTCTATCTTTATAAATTTAAATGTCTATATCAGAGAACATAAATACCACAATATTTGTTTTTCATATATAAGTAAAATCATGTTTAAGTGAATACATAATGATTTTTGAATTATAATATTTTGTATGAAAACATATTATATAATTACATAAAAAATTAATAATAATACCTTTGATTACCGATAATAGGAGATTCAAGCACTTGATAAAAGAAGTAGAATGAGGAAGAATTCTATGATGGCTGAAAAACAAAATGAGAGTATTAGTAGGTAAATGTGTATAGGCATGTTTTGGGATATATATGAAAAATAAATAATAAAGTAAAGATTTTTTTTTTTACATTGCAAATTAGTTAATGGATTCAGATTTCTCCATTCAATAGAAAGTTTAAAAAAAAGCTTATTTTATTAAGTCAAATTATCTAAAAAATCCTATTAAATTATAAAAACAAACACTTCTGATTATCTTAATTAATTAAGTTAAATCACTTTAAATTATTAAATTTAAAAAACAATCATCCTTTAAGTTGTAGCATTTGATGATGTAAGTTTGAGCTTCCTGATGACTCATTTAAGTTTCTTATGTTAAAAAATATAAATTAGAAACAAGTTTTTTTTCTCCTAAATATAGATATGTGTAAGAGTACATAGATTTTTGAATAAATACTCGACAAACCTATGCACAGTATCCAGAATTCAATACTCTCTCCATCAAAGAAGTGCTCGCATCAATACTCTTTATCCACGTTGTTTGTAAACTCCATAATTTCCTTTGTACTGCCTCTTGATCTTCTCTCTCTTCCGACCTAGTCTATCTATATTGAGTACAAACATCAAAACAAAAATATCATATTACCATAACTGTTGTGAAATAAAACCTTTAGATCGATAATATTTAATAAGTTTGAGATTTAAAGTGAGAAAAAAATTGATAGAATAATTGTTGGAACGAAATCTCTTATGCTCCTAAACATCAAAATTATTAAACCTTATGTTATTTCAATCAATCATATTTTCAAAAGATGAATATAATAAAACATGGACTGGGACTATTGGCACCCGTCTAAGAACCTATTCACACCCCCTTTACTTTATTAACTCCATTAAAATATTATAAATAATTGTCAAATTCTTAACATCTTCTTCAATGATGAAAATGCTCTTATTTAAAATTTGCTAGTTTAAACCCCATTCTTTAATTTTTATTTATTTTTTTGTCAAACTTTTTTTAAGTAAGGAGAATCATGAATAATTTCTTGAGAAAAAACAATGTCCAAATTTAGTATCCGAGATTTTTGGGGCAATTAAGCCATAATCTTGAATAGTAAAATTTAAATTTAATTTAAATAGAGATTTGTAGCCATAAAACGAACAAATTAACAAAAAAAAATGGAGACATATTATCATCTTGAGTAATATCTAAGACAAGAAAACAAACAACTCTAACTTTTTCAAAGTTTTTCTTTAAAAATATGAGAAGAATAAAATGACCATTAAAATGGTTCAAAATTTTCTAATATTATCATTGACTGGCTAGATCAATTGTTTCTTGTGCAATAACTTCAAACACAAAAATCCTTAAAAGTAGTTATATTAGTTTCGTATGGTATTGCCCACCCTTCTACACGTAGTTCATGATACTTGATCCAACGCTTTGCAATAAGGGGAATCGGTGAAGTTGGAAGCATGAACACCTACTTTAAAAAGCTATAAAAAAAAATTAGTCCAATAATAAAGATACTATAGCATAATTTGAATTCCTTGAGTTTTACATACCTCTATGAAATGATTTTTATTAACAAATCTAATTGCAATGATTTTATAGAAGGCGCGTGACAATGGAACATATATGAATGGAAGGATTTTAATATTCGACAGACATGATATATGTAGGAATGCCACATTATATTTAGAAGTAATAATATGACCAATTTGGAGCATGGTCATCCAATACTCTCTCCTTGGGTTATTCTCAAAGTATAAAAGTGAATGAAGCATCTCATTTACTCTACCAACATTTCAAAATCTTTTTTATAGTCATCAAAATGAATTTGCCATTCAACAACTTGCTCTTTTCCTCACCTATGCCCAATTATCCTCCCCAATATCTACTAGGTCAGCCACTGCCTGAAAACCACAATTACCATATATAGCAACATTTTTAACACCACATATATAAAGCCTCAACTCAAATGAAAATAAATCAATATAAGAAACATGCTTTGGTGCTTTTGTTCAAGAAACACGGATTTTTCGTTGTCCTAATGGTTTTTTTGTAGTTGTACTTGAAGACACAAGGCCTGAAGAATGATTATCCTGTGTAGATACTACATACTTAAATCTTGATGGATCCCGAAGGGTCGATTTATCAAACTTTTGGGAAGGTTGTCCTCAAGTTTTAGCCTTAACAGTTGGCTCAATTAGAAATATTGAGGATAGATCAGCTAACTCTTTCAATTTTATTTTTATTTGCATTTTTTTAAAATCATCAGAACCATTAATTTCATTTCAAGAGTATAACTCAACTTCGCTAATTTTTCATGCTGGTATGAACAAAGTCCAATTTCCTTCAATGTGAATGTATATATATTAAAGGTATTGGATGACCTGCACACTTAAGATATGCAATTTTTTGTGCACATGGTAACCCATGAGTGTGTTAAACTACACAATCACATGTTGAAACATCTACCCAATTGAATCAGTTTTTTTTTACTCACTAAGCATCATATCTAATGTATTAATTAAACCTCTTCATTCTTTAAAAATTGAAGATGTTGCACATTAGTCAAACTCTTCTCAAATGATACCTTAATTTGCGTATGTGGCAACTCAATCAAAGAATAAAAGCTTTGTCCTTAACACTACAAGGTTTCCTGGGATGAACATAGTTTCCTCTTTAATTTTGAATGTGTAGTCCTGGCCCTAAAAATAAACCAACAAAAATTAAAAAATAGAAAGATATATTGAAAGAAAATGGTGTTGAGTTTAGTTATTAAATCATTGAAAATTAAATAATTTTTACCTATTGGCTATCATATTTCTGAATTGCATAATAAGGTCTGTCCATTTTGTAACAAAATTTTCTTTATACTTATCAAGTCATGTCTGCTTCATATAAACAAGTGTTGCCGAATATCTAGCATAATCACTCTAAAGAATACTCAAGTGTTGTATGTACTCTTGTTTAGTGGTTGAGAACACCAATACATTCCAGCTGCTATTAAAGGCTTCTAAACTTTTATTAGTCTCAAATAGCTAGTTTCTTACAATTAACTAATACATTTCTTGAAATATGTCATCTACAAAGTAAATTAGTTGCATTTGAAAATATATTTTCAATAGCATTCATCAGAGCTAATTCTCTTTTTATCACAATTATACTCGGTAACATATCATCTTGCATAATGGTTTTTAATCTCTTCAATGCCCAACTATAGTTATCCTCTCGCTTGGACTCAAGATATGCAAATCAATATTAAATGTCATTGTAGTTAATGTGACACTAACTATTTCCAACAATGGAAACTTATATTTGTTGACTTTATAAGTGCAGTCCATTATTAGAACATTTGTAAAAGCTTTTAACAATTCAAAAGTAAGTGGATATGCCCAAAATATGTCTCTTACACAATTTGTATCATCATCACTATGATGTCAATCAATGTAATTATGATCATGCAATTTGCTTATAAGTTGTTGCATTTGTGACTGTCCACCCAATTCGCGAACCTTATATTTATATTGAGTATTACAAATCGCATTCATCGTTGTGACACTAAACGTGTCCCTAGTCTTTAATATATGAAATATCTCTTTTGGTGGAACATTATTTTTAGATAGATCAACCAATATACTAACCTCTTCATTAGTAAGTCTACTTGTAAATGAGTATCCCTTGAGATGTTGTGCAACATGATGGCTATGCAATCCACAAATCACTTTTAACATCCAATCTTAATTATTCGCCCACATTTTCCCCTTTAATAAAAATGGACAGCCACACTTTTTTGTTCCAATTGCATTAGTTCTTTTCTTCTTTTCCAAATTGTTATTCTGTTTATTTGCACCAGAACTTCTTTTGGGATGCACTACTTCTTTCACAAGGAAAACTTATCTTTGGTCTCCTTCCAATCACATTCAGGCAAGATTTTTTAATAACAATCACAAGTCCATTTTTATGGGGAAATTTACCCATTTAACTACTTTCCAACTTTTAATATAAAAAAAGACCACACTTTAGTTTTTCTTACAATAACAATCACTTACAAAGCTCTCGGACCAAACTACCCATAAATTCTCAAAACAAGACACACAAAAATTTCGCCCAATATTATCCAACTCCTAAGCAACAGCTGAATATCTACACACACCACTAAAACACTCCTCATTTCACGTCTCCCACATTATCCAATTATCACTTGATCTCCATTTTATCTATCTCACATTTATCAAACTAATATATTTATCTAAGTATTGAAGACAAAATCAAGCAACAAACTAAAGAATAATAAAAAGTTATGATTAGTATTTCTTCAGTCTTTATCTCTTTTTTTTATTGGGTTTCATACAAAAGAACAATTTCTCATTTTATTACAATGTAGGTACATTAAATGGTTAATATGAGGTCATAGATTTATAAATTAATAAAATTTCAGCAAAATCTTATGCAAATGGGTTTTGAACGATGTTAAAGATGAAACCTAGAATCCAGGCGACAAGTACCTATCGCCCTGGTAACAAAACTGTCGCCTAAGCTTAGAATGACTTGTTGCCTGGAGCCACAAACTATGTCGCTCGATTTTCCAAAGAGCGCTCTATTGCTTGGTTTAGTCAAGTATTATGTAAGTCTCAGAAAAATTGGGCGACAACATGTACATGGGCAACAACATGTATCGCCCAACCAAAACATGTTGTCACATATTTACATGGCTTGTGTCACCCACGTTGCTCAGTCTCCCATGCCATGGATGGCAATTTGGTTGGGTGATGGGGAGAAGCCACTCGCCTTACCCAAGCTTGACATGTCCAAATTTTAGGCAATACGGGCAACCATCCATATTCTTGATTGGTCAGCACACCAACCTTTTCTTTAACCTCAAAATAATTCTAAGTTTAAATCAATAATTTGTTAAAGGCATTTAAACAAACACTTGGTGTGCTATTTATTAGATATCTTAATCTTAAAAAAACTCTCATATTTTCATACCTAATACACATCCTAGTGATTAACTATGATCAATGATGAACCAACCAGACATTTAAACAAAAATTTATTCTAAATTCATGAAGAAAAATCAAGAAAGTACCTAAGCCACCGAAACCATATGTGAAGGAACTTGCTGAAAGCAAAATAACTCCCACATGCCACTAGAAGTGAAGGAAATTGCCACTGGAAGTGAAGGAACTCGACGGAACTCAAGAAACGCCAAAAGTGAAGAACTTTGTGTGGGTATAATTGGGGCAGTAAGAGTTGTTTTCAAGCAAATATTGGGCAAAATGTTTGTGTGTTTTGTTTTGAGAATTTAAGGGTAATTTTTTCCAAGAGCTTTGAAAGTGGTTGTTATTGTAAGAAAAACTGAAGTGACGTCTTTTTTTATATTAAAAGTTGGAAAGTGGTTAAATCGATAAATTTTCTATTTTTATCCCAAACATCATGTTCCCATTAAATTAATTCTTCGTTATTGGTGAAAACCTACGACTAAGACAATAATATATTAATTAACCATACAAAGAAACACAAAGAAAAGAAAATTTATATAAGAAAATTTATTTAGCTTGATATCTCTTCAGTAATGAATGCAACATTATAATCTATAACATCTACTTCATTATCAATAATGGCATCCACGGTAGAACTATCCTCCTTCACAATGATTATATAGATATTATGTAAGTTAATATAACAAATCTTGAAACTCGAAGAATAGCAATTTATTCAACAATAATCAGTTGATATTTCTTAAGGGGATTTTTTTAGCATTGTTCAACATTCTTCTTACCATTACAACTCGAAAATAATAATAAAATATTAACAAACTTACTTTTTCATTATCATCTTTTTCTGTTTGCTTCATTATTGTCTCCTAAATTTGAAACTCTTAAATTAGCGCTTAAGAAAAAAAGGAGAGTTTAAATTAGATATTGTTTAAAGAATTTAAAACTCTTAAAATAAAATATGGCATATTAAGAATTTTTAAGGAGAAAATTTTATTTGAATTTAGAGTGGAAATTTAATTAAAAATTATCTTATTATATAATTTTAGTAAAAATATATTATAAAATAACTAAAAATATTTCAAGAGACATTTCGAGGGGCGCCAATACCCCCACTCTAATAACACAAAAGATAAAACAAGGGTAAACTCTGGTAGCTGGCAAAAAAAATTAACAATATCCATAATATATTCCAAAGTAAGTCGAGATTGTGGGTCCCGGCCAAAGGAGGATATGGCACATTCGTAAATGTTGAACGATGATAAACCGTGGTGCTTCAATGGCCGCATGTATTTGATTGAAACTACGAGTGATTTTAGAATTGAGGTGATGTAATTTTTAAGTTATAATTGTTATAAAAATTTTTATAAATATGAAAAAAATTAATAATATATAGTAAATATAAATTTTAAATAATAATTTTATAAAATTATTAAAGATATAATAAAATTTTTATTATACAAGTGAAAAATCGTATCAATATAACTTTTAAGTTCCAATAATTAATCTTTATTAAACACTTTAGTATTTTTTCTTTTAAGTTACAGCTGCCTAATCTCAATTCTAAACGCACCATATGTTTGGTCTTTTCTTATTTGATTGCATGTACTTATTATTATTATTGTTGTTGTTGTTGTTGTTATACTTGTGACACAGATAAATTACAATCTAAACTTTACCAAGATTCTATATACATTCTATCATAATTCAAAAATTTTCAGAACATTAATTTAAAAATTCTACGCCCACAAATAAGTAGGAAAAAATTTGTTTCTAATCTATAAATTAACTTCACAACTACACACGAGTTAAAAAGTATTCCAAATAATATGTTTTTAATTAAAGAACAGAAGAAACATTGTTTTGTAATAATAATAATAATTGTAATAATAATTAGTGATATAATCTAATTATATGTTGATAAGTTTGGGTTTATGAGAGGATTTATCTTTACTTTACAAGGAGAAAATGGATTTTAATTTGTGATTATTAAAATTATATCAGAACTCTTTTAAAATTAACCCTAAAAGTGTTAAGATATAAAAAAAAAAGTTTTTGTTTAAAGAACACTTGGGAAAATAAGAATGTAAACAACAGCGTGTAGACATAAAATAATAATAATAATAATAAATTGAATTAGGTTTAAGCACAGATTATTTAATAATAAAAAATACTTCTGCCCTTCTTGGCTTCTTTCATAATAGATGTGGCCCTCATATCACTTTCTCATCAAATCCAAGAAACAGCGTGTACACATAAAATTTTTTTCACTTCTATTTTTTAATGGATCATAATTAATTTTTCCAAAATTGAAAAAACAACAAATTCTGTCTTGGCTAAATAACATATAGGTCTCCTTTTCTTTTATGATTTACCAAGCAAGGACGTCATTCTTCCATTTGTATCAAATACACCCTAGCCTCGATCTAATGAAATAACTCATCATAACGATGCATTACCAAATTTAACACAATCTATCACCAGCGAGTAGCGACCATCGTTATACTTCTTCAACAATAATTTATAGGTATTACACCATCCATTATTGTTGGCCATCAATTTTAAGGTTTTACTTAAATCGTATTTAATTTTGTTGGTGTTCATGTCGCCGAATATAAGTAACAATATAAATATCACTAAAAATTAATGTATCGTTTATGAAAAAATAAAATTTAATGATTCAGTACCATAACTTTGGCCATAAAATAGTTGTAAGTTTTTTTTGGGTCAATCTATGTGAGTGTGGGTGGTGACACCATTAACTGACGATTAGTACAATGACTAAATCCATAAATTTTAATTTTTGTTAGAATATTAATGTAATTGTCAATGATATTTGTATTATTACCTAAATTTGACAATAAGGATTTAAGGTGTATTTGAAATTGAGATACTGTAACTTTTAAGTTATAACTGCTGTGAAAATAAAAATTATAATTATGAAATAAATATTAATAATATGTAGTAAATACAAATTTTAAATAATAATTTTGACAAAATTATTAAAGATATAATAAAATTTTAATGATGCAAGTAAAAAAACACATCAACATAGCTTCTAAATTACAGCAGCTACTGTTTATTAAACACTTTAATACTATAAATTTTAAGATACGATTGTCCAATCTCAATTTCAAATACACTCTTAGAGACTATAGATAATAAAAATGACTATTTGCGGTTACTGAACCCAAGGAAGTCCAGAAAGAGTAATGCACATTGGTCTAGGTGCTTGTTTTACGGAAATTAATAATCTTCGGCTCTACAAAAGAAATTTGTAAAAATACAGAGATCTAAATGTTATAATCCCATTTTATGAAAATCAAAAAATTCGGAAAAAAGAAAACTAAAAAAAGAAAACCAATCGATTTACGCGGCTCTGAGTATCGCCCGTTACACAACAATCCGCAATTTCCGATTTTATACAGCTCTTATTGTAATTATTTTTATCTCTTCTTAAACTGCAGTTAGTTTCTTTTTTCGTCAATTTAAAAGGAAAAATAGTAACCAAGAAAAAAAAGCTTTAACGAAAGATCAAAGAAATTTCGATCATTTTGCCCTCAAGGCGGGGGATGGCGGGGCAAGGTTTGATACGCTCGCCGTCGCTGACGCAGCGTCGGCAACCGCTTTTGGCAAAAAATGGTCAAGAAAGGAGGGGGAATAAGTTCGGAGAGTTCGTCGGAGGGACGACCGCGGAGTGCGCGGCGGTGTGCTGCTGCTGCCCGTGCACGGTGATGAACCTCCTCGTGCTGGCCGTGTACAAGGTGCCGGCGGGACTGTGCAAGAAGGCGTGGAGGAAGCAGAGGAAACGGCACCGCATTGCCAGGAGGAAGCAGGTCGGGGGCCTCCTGATGGGCCCCACCACCGGCGGACCCAATGCGGAGGAGAAGGTGGCGCAGACGGAGGAGTTGTTGGTGGCGGCGGCGGATCAGCAGGAGGGGGAGGATGAGAAAGCTGCTGAGTTGGAGAAGGCGATGTGGGACCGCTTTCATGGAGCCGGCTTTTGGAGGAGTCCATCTCAGAAAGAAAAAGAATAAACGACGCCGTTTCGCCTTAAAGTAAATATTAATATTATAATTGTTATACTGATAACTGTACCAAAAATTGCACGTGCAAGAACTGCTCGGTTAGAGGATCTTTTGATAGGGTAAGATCAGGTGCAGAGTTTGTTTGTATAGGAAATTATCATATATTTGTTCCAATGTTTTGAGGTCCAATTACATTACATGTATAACAAATATACCTTCTTCGGCATTAATCTTTAATCTTTACAGATCTTGCATCAAAAATTTGATCTGGATGTAAGGTTTCTCTTCTGCGATTCATTTAAATCCTTTTAAGTTTTTTTTTTTCTTTTTTCCTGTTAAAAAGGATAAACATATTGCTATGGATTTACACGTCACACGGGATCGCTTTTGAGACAGACAAATCACTTTTTGTACAAATATTAAAAATTTGTGTGATCCTTTTTCAAACAGGGAATCTTGTGTGACTATTTCTGAAAATGAAAACAAAATCAAGTTTGTATGTTCTGTAAAAGAATTATGTGATCATTTCTAAAATTAATAAGGGTCTGTGTGAGACTATTTTGTCTGGCTATTGATTTTTTTTTTGTTGTTATAGAGTATTTGAATATTTACATTCAAAATAAAATAAATATTTAGATTTAATATTGTCCGTCAACGATTTCTTAGTTGAGTTGGTAAGATATTTTTCACCTCTTTCTTGAGATTGAGGGTGAGTCTTTCCGTAAGTGTGAGAGTTTATATATTTGTTACTTTCTTTAATTTCAAATTTTCATATTAGATTTCAATTTTAATATGTCGAGACAAGTTACAACAAATATAACGGACTATATTTATCAATATTTTTTTTATTGTACTATCGAATTAAAGAAAAACAAAAACCCCTTGAATTAATTGTTTAACAACAAAATTTCGTGTATAGGTATGTTATTTTTATGCTTCACAATAAAAACTTGTTTATATTTTTCCATATTTTTTTGCTAACATACCATAGGCAGATTTGCTGTGTACGCGTCTGTTTTGCGGCTGGATTTATGCCTTGCAAATCAGTCTATCGTAGCCTAATTGCCAGGTAACCTGTATCCATCTCGTATTACCTAATGTTGGACTTTTGAGACTCTTTAATTTTATTTAATTATCAAAAATCTCCCAAGTTGGATGTTATATAACTATTATTAAGAGCATATTTTATCATTTTCTTCTATATATTGAAGAGTATGTGTGTTTAGTTTCGTATTTGATACAAATTTATTCGTGTTGGATTTGTGCATATTTGATTGACTTAACAGGACTCACGCATATGTAGAATAAGTAACGTTATCATTAAAATAATAAATAAATGAAAGACTGAACAAAATAAAAAAATTAATTATCGGAGGATTTTTATTTTTTGAACATAACAATTTCTTGAATTTAGCTTTTTTTTTTCATTGGTTACTTATTCTTCACAAACTGATTCGTAAGGCCACTATTTGTCAACTTTCCTTTCACTTGTTCGTGATCTTTTTATTCTGCGCCTTGAATTTGGACACCACATATTTCGAACTCTGTTTGTTGATTAGCTTGGATTCAATTCATGTTGTCGAATGTGACACATGAGAATAATTGTTGTAAAAATTGCCTAATTTGTATTATCATCGATATCCACTTGAAAAGATTTCAAGGATTAATTGATTTTGACCCTTTAGATATCAACTACCAATGCAGATAGTATCACTACCCTTTTCAAAAGGGGTAGATATATCTAGGGATGGTAATTATACCCGTAAATCCGCAAACTCGTCCAAACCCGCCCGTTAAAACCTGCCCGCTGCGGGTAATTTTATCCGCTGCGGGTGGATTTAATGTTATAAATTAAAACCCGCACATGGATGCGGGTGGATTTGGTAATGATTTTAAATTCGACGGATACCCGCATGGATATCCGTCAAACCCGCACTATTTTTTTAAATATTTTTAATTTAATTTTAATTAAAATTTTTTTAATTTAAAACATATATAAAAATTATACAATTATTCAAAATTTTAATTTAAAACATATATATAAAACAATTAAGTTTCTTTAACTTAATACATGGATTATTTCATTAATATAATTTTTTTCTCCGAATTAGTATTTGAAAATAATAATACTAATTATTATTGTAGGCATCGTGTTGGATGGGTGCTTGTTGTGATGAATGAAATGAAGTATCTTCTCTTGGAGTTTATTTTACATGATGATGTAATTGTTATTTTTAGATACTAATTTATATTTTTTAAATGAATTTGTATAATTTATACTTAAATTTGAGAATGTGTTGGATTAATGTTGAAATTTTAATTTTTCATTTGCATTAGTTAAATATAAAATTGAGTATGTTATGTAGAAATTGATGTTATTATTATAAATTTATATATTAAATATTAGTAATTTTAAATGTAAAAACCCGCAAAAAATTCGTTGGGTACCATTGCGGGTTTGGTAATTGTCCAAACCCGCTGCGGGTGGGTTTTCTTAAAAAAATTAAAACCCGCTGCGGGTTGCGGGTGGGTTTGGTAATTTAAATTTTATACGGGTTTGGGTTTGGTAATGGCAAACCCGCTGCGAGCGGTGCCCATTGCCTTCCCTAGATATATCTCCCTCATAAATATTGCTAACATATATATATTTTTCGAATATTAATAGTGATAGATAAATAAATAGGATTTGAGTTGTGCTATAATAATATGATGTTGTAAATATTAAATTTTGGATTGTAAAAACATATAGGGATTAAAAAATAAAAATAAAAATGAAGGGTTTTGACCTCATTAAACTTGAATGAGGAGAATTTTGAGCGTTCAAATCCCATTGTCCTGTGATTGATCTAAATGAGTATAAAGACTTTTATGAACTTTGTTTCTAAAAGTTTTATATTGCAACGTGAAACATGTTATAGATGATGTAGATACAAAAACTGAGAAGCGAATTTTTAGAAATATTATTAAATCCTCCATCTCTATATTCAAAATGAATAATTTATATTGATGTAAGACATAGAACCAGTTTGGTAATGTTGTAGTTTTTAAACTAATTATTGTTAGTTGTGTTATAAAAATAATTAGCTGTGTATAAATTAGTTAAACATTTTGTAAAATTTATTTCTTAAGGCGCTATGAGTTTTAAAAGTAATTATATGTGTTTGGTAAATTTTATTATTAAATTGTTATAAGAATATAAATAACTGAATTCAATATAATGTTAAATAAAATTTATTTGAATACAAACACATACTAATTGATGACTAAACTAAATTTTTTGTATTATTAATTTAATTTTTTTGTTATCTCAATATAATTGGTAATAATAATAATCTATTTAAAGTTAATGATTTATCTCCTAATTAATGCAGATAATTTTAAACTTTTATAATATATATTAAAATATATATGAAATTACATTAAATATAAAAATAGTTCTCAAAATTATATTTTTAAAAGTTACTCCTTCCCTAGTTTTTAAAACCTACTGTAGGACGAGGGTGATTTTGCAAAAATTAATTTCTAAAAAAATTTATCAAACATTAAAATTAACTTTTAATTTTTTAAAATTACATTTAAACCTTCCAAAATAATCCCAAACAAGCCCATAGTATGTTAAGAGTAACTTAAAAGAAATTGCGTAACTTATGTTCCTATTATTGATGTCTGATTGAGATTTTTTAGAGAGATTTTGGAGTATTTTTGTCATACCTACACCTAATTTATGTATATATGATATACGTGTGTGTATGAATTAAATATAATTTCTAATTACATAATATTTTTTAAAATAAATATACATATGTCATACACATATTAAATAAGTATAGTACAATACAATATTCGATAATCTCTCAACTTTTTTATACAACTTTGATAAATTGGTCAAATTTTCTCTGGCTATGGCCGTGGGGTCCATTATATTTTCGCCTAATGCTGCTACTTTAGGAACCCAAAAACGTTAGATGTTATTTCCTTAAGCTACGAGAAAACTTGTTCTATTTTATACTTTTATAGAAATCCGCTTTAAGCTTTCGTTTTACATGTTTTATTTATTTTCATTTCATTATTTTATTAGGCAAATAATCAAAATCTAGCTAGAATTCCTTTACATGTGAGAAATTAATTTCATTTTGGGGGATTTAAAAATTAAGTAACATTAAGTTTTTCTATAATATAAAAAGGATTTAAAGCCCTCAATCTCGTGAACTTTTATCAATAACAGATTTTTATTTAGTACTTTATTCTTTCGTCGCTTCATTAAATTAATATTTACTTGATTGTTGCACTGTCTACTCTGTTATGCCCTCTATCATGAATTAATGGTTGTTTGTATTATTAATTTAACTTGAATTTGATGTGTCTTATTTATTTTACACCATTTACTTTCAAAATTGGATCTCTGACAGTTCTACCGCATACTTTTAACTTATTTTTCCACTCATGCTAACATCAAATAATTAAATTACTAAAATTGGAAACAAAGACTGGAATTAAAAAATATAAAGATATTCTTCAAGTTTATTCTTCTTTAATTTTTAAATATGGTAACTAAAGTGATCGTTCAAGTTAGGGATAGCAAAATCCGGATCCGGGTCTGGGTTTAGCTTTTTCGGATCCAGACCCAGATATCATTTTCTTTTTCCGGACTCAAGTTTTAACCCAGATTTTTTCACTTAGGTCCGGGTCCGGGTTCAACCTGGGAAAATCCGGGTTTTCAGATTAAGAATTTTGAACCCGGATTAATAAATTACTATTAATTTTTAAAATTCTAAAAATAAAAAATTAATACATTTAAAATAAAAAATTAATTAAAAATAATATTAAAATTAAATATCCGGGTCCGGATTCTGAATGTCCGGGTTAACCTAAATCCGAGCCCGGACTCGAATATATCTGGGTTGTCAAAATTTATTCCAGACCCGGGTTATTTTATTGAACCTGGCCTGGATTATCCGGGTTCGGGTTATTTTGACAACCCTAATTCAACTCCAGCTCCATGCATAGAAACTAAATATACCTTGTTGCCAGAAAACAATGTTACTTGAAAGACTCATGATGATCATTGTTGCGTAAATTAGCAAGTGTACTAGTCGGCACAAGTAATATAATGAAGAGTAGAGTATCGTCCCACAGAGATTGTATATCCTATTAGTTACCGAAATTATTCTAACCCTAATTTATTTGAACAATCAAATAAACGAATTTATATTAAAATAAACTAATTAAAAATTAAATAAAGACGCAGGCAGTAATCCACCAAAAGATTAAGACACTAGGACATTCAATTTCACCATAACCAATCCAATTTAATCCTTCATCTATGCTATTAAAATTTACTACCCATGTTGACAGTGAATTTTCCTAATTTATTTAATATCCTCTCTCGAGTAATATAAAAAATATCTCTACATATCAACCCACTATATCTCTATGTGAACTTAAATATGCAAAGATTCATTAAGTTCTATGGAAATTCTTAGATAAAATTGCACGAATCACGTTGGCACACCTCTGTCTTTCGTTTAATTCATGACATCCATTACACAGAGCAAAAATACATAAATCTCCTCTCGGTCTCATTATGTATCCTCAAATCATTCAAATATTGACTAGATATTCAAAAGCATTAAGCATAATAATGAACACTCAATCATGGAATAATTAATTAAAAATAACATAGATTTATGGAATTAAATCTTTATAGTTAGGCTACATCGTAGCCGTAGTAAATAAATTAGTTCGTGGGAATATAAAGAGAATTTATTAATTTAATTAGAAACATTCAAATAAAATAATAAACAAGAGAAAAGAAAAAAACTCAAATTAATGCGTCACCCTCTTGTTCCGAGAAAATTCCTGCTGCTCCATTATTTTTTCTCTTTTCTCTTGGCTTCAATTCTTCTTGTGCGGCTGCCTTTTTGTCTCTTTTATTCTCTTCGCTCTCTCCTCCAAAAACCTCATGGCTGCCCCCTTTTTATAATGTTGTGGCAACTCCAAATCCTTAAATGAAAAGGATTAAAAGCTCAAGCCTAGCCGCCTATGTCATTCCTAAGCCAATTAGAATTGAAACCAATGCCCATCCACGTGCTTGCCATATTTGTTTTGAAAACTAATTCTTCAAATGCTACCCCACGTGCATGCATGCTCAATAATTAATTAAATTAAATCTTTTGTGATTTGTTTCAATTAATTCTCTTTATTCCTTTTCATTTTTAATTCATTCAAGGTAATTTTCTCCTGAATGTTCCGATTTTATTCCTCTTTAATCTCATATTATACCTAAAATATCAAAATATAAAAATTAAGATAAAAATTAATATAATAAGACATAATTTAACATAAAATTAAGTTATAAAAATATTAAAATAATAAATAAATTATGAACACATCAATCATTTTAGAGATACTTAACACTCCAATATTCTTTGTACAGTTATTATCAATTTATCAACCGTGAGTTCCAAAGTCTTGATCATTCCCACTTGCTTACTTAGCTTGTGTTTATTATAAATTGAACGTGCTACATTTTCTTTGTGAAGATTAAATGAATCCGACTGTCTTGCCTGCTGTAATAAGATGATTGAATCGCCTATAATCCTTGCAGATATAGCCATTTTGTGATCTTCCTTGGCCAGTTTTCTAATTTGGGTAGCTACAAATTTGATGAAACGTGCTTATTCTGCTCACCATTCATTCGATGACCATACTATGATAATTGCTATTCTTGAGGGTTTCTTAAGCATTATCACTGCATTTTGCTTCTTACTATTTGCAGTAACAGCCTGCTTCATGATGATATATCAGAACGGTACTGTTCCTCCATCAGCACCGGCTAATAGTAAGGTTGTGCCGTCTATGACTTTGCCAACTGATGAGGAAGGTCCATCCTTGGAATAAATGCAGATCAATAGAATTTCAGAATTCAGTTGTTTTTTTTAATGTAAATTTTCTTATTCTATTAAGGTGAATTTTAGGATTTGGATTCATTTCATATGAATTTTTGTTTTGAATTTTGTTTAGAGTGTTGTGATTAATATTTTTGGATAAGAATATGTTTGTGATTAAATTTTGATTAATTTAGAGGCATCGATTGGTTTTCTTGTAATTATTTTAAATTGGCCACGTGTATTCAAATCCTGGGAGACGAGGAACTACAAAATCAAATTGAGCTTCGCCCATTTCCTAACTAGTCCCTATCTTTTTTTTTCTTTTTTACTTTAAATAACCATACGTTATTATTATATATGCACGTGACTAAATCTTTAAAAGAAATATTAGGATTAAATTCAATTTTATGCGATCAATACACGGATTTGGATTCACAACTGTAATAATTTATACTATTGATTTTTCAACACTGTGGTTCGTAATAATTAATTGAATAAAAATGTAAATATAATTAAATCTCAACCATCCATAGTTATAAATTAACGCACACATGGCACATGGGTGGCTTAATTTACTTCTAATTATTATTTTACGTCGATTCCCCTCTTGCGCTTCTACTTGACTTTGAAACCACAACCTCACAAGTAGCAGGCTATTTTTTGTATGTTTTTTAGCACCAAATGTTACTTAGAGAACAAATCTTTATTCCTCACTTCATATTTACATTTGGGCTGTAGTTAAGCTATTTTTTATTTATTTTTTTATTTGAAGTCCAAATGAATTTGAATTTTTATGAAGTCTTAATGTATTTGAATACGAATATTTGATTGAGATATTTATTTTTTTCTTAAAATCTGAATATAAGTGGCATTTTATTTTTATTTTATAAATAAAAAAATCACAAACATGATTATTTGACATTTATATCCTTATAAATCAAAACAAAAAAAAAGAATTAACTTTTATAGTTTAGGAAATAAGTATATTTATAGAGATTTTTTTAAATATAATATTTACTTTTCATTAAGATCTTTTTCCATTTAAAGTTTAAATATTTAACAAACAAATCCTGCAATGTAACTTAAATTAGAGTTGTGCTAATATCTAGTGAGTGATTCTATCTATTCAATAATGGTTGTAAGGTTACATTGTACGTAACTTAGCCGTGCCCTTAAAGCATATTGTGCAACTACGTACCTCAATATAGAACATACCCTAAGTCTCTTCCATTTAAGCTTTAGTTCAATACTATATGTTTGTTATTATTAGTCAAACATACCCCGGTTTATGTCTATATTAATTCTACCTAAATTCTAGAATTACTAAACTAATTCTACGAAAAATATTTATTATCCAAAATATTCATTTTGTTTAACTCCTTTTTAAGCAAAATATGTATTATTATTTATTATCCAAGTTACAAACAAAAGGGAGTGTTGCCACTTTATTGGCTTCCAAAGACTTTACATATGTGTGATGCATATGATTTTTGTGAAAATAATAAGAATTGATTTTTTTTTATAATTTTATTAACAAGGTATTTAGTAATATTTATTAGGGGTGTTCATAATCCAATCTGATCGACTCAATCCGTTTGATCTGCAGAAATCCAATTCGTGGATTGGTGGATTGGCTTGAATTGAAAATTTGAAATTCCACAATTAGTGGATTGGATATTCAACGTAAGGATTGCAAAGAATTTAATTTGTCACGTGTCCTTAATAACATCATAGTAGCCCCATACTATACCCACTTTGCTAACTTAACGCGGTGGGATAGCAAAAGTGGATTGATAGTGAGATAAACATAGATAACATTCTAATAACGGTCCAATTATCATCATTAGCTTATGCTCTTATCGAATAACAGTCTAATTATTGCCATTAGTTTATGCTCTTATTAAAGTGAGATTATATTTCATTCTATTCAAAAGACACAACATTCTGAGAAGATTTTGATATTAACTTTTTACGATGAGATTAAATGATGTTATAATTCAAACAATCGTACAAAATAGATTTTGATAGGTAATCTCAAAGGGAATTGTAAAAGAGAAATTTTATACAAACATCCAGATTTAATCAAACCTGTGACCTTCTAATTTTTGAAAAACTCAAAGTTAAAATATAGTTACATTAACACCATTTTATGTCTTATTCGATAATGATATAAAATAAAAATAATTAAATAAAAAATATAATTTTCTAACCGGTTAATTTTCATGTACTGATCTAAACAAATGAGTTTTTTTTGGTGTGTTATATTTTGAAACTTTGAATATTTTCTAATTTTATTTAAACAATTAATTTATTAAATCTTATTTAATTTTGAAGTAAAATTATTTTAGATATTTTTTTATTTAATCAGTTTGTGGATAGGATATGATTAAAAAAAATTAGCCTGCAAAATGGTGGATTGAATCAAATCCTTATCATATCCGTCGACGTATAGATTGGATTTGGATTTATTAGAACAATATGTTGTTTGGATCGTAAGAAACTAAACAAGAAAATGAAAGAAGAAAAACTCAATCTTGTATTATTATTTCACACAAAACAGAACAAGTAATTACAGCTCTTTATATACACGAGTGACTTTACTGAAAACAAATATAACAAACTTAAATACTGGAATAACAGTCCTTAAATACATTGGCCAATGATAAACTGACAGTTGGCATTGGCATGCATTCTGTTATTCCTTAACATCCCCCCATAAGCTCAACCTGGGAAACTAAGATTGAGCTTAGAACGTAAGTAATGAAAAGGTGTATGAGCCAAGGCTTTGGTAAGAATGTCTGTTGTGTTATCTGAGCTGGGAATGTAGCTGACTTGAAGACTTTGATTTGCAACTTTTTCTCTTAGAAAATGAACTTCTAACTCAATATGTTTAGTGCGAGCCTGAAACTTGGGATTGCTAGTTAGTGTAGCTGCACTTTGATTATCACACCAAATTACTGGTGTTGAGACAAGTGAAATGCCAAGCTCAGTTAACAAAGATTTGATCAACAAAACCTCAAAAGCTGCTAAAGCTAGAGCTCGATACTCAGATTCTGTACTGGACTTGGACACCACAGCTTGTTTCTTGGAACACCACAAAACCAGATTGGAACCTAAGAAAACACAGTAGCCAGCAATAGACTTCCTATCATCCTTGTCACTTGCCCAGTCAGCATCACTAAAACAATCAAGACTTTGAACCCCATTGTTGTAGAACTGTAAACTAAGATGTAAGTACCCTTAAGATACCTGAGAAGTCGTTTACGAGCCTGCCAATGATTCATTGTTGGAGCAGCCAAAAACTGACTTAACTTATTAACAGAGAAAGCTATGTCAGGTCTAGTTAATGTCACATATTGCAATGCACTAATAACACTTTGATACAGAGTAGCATCAGCAAACAAATCACTATCAGATTTAGTGAGAGATATACCAGCAGCCATAGGAGTAGAGCAGGGAGTACAATCTTGTAAGCTGACCTTATGAAGAAGATCAACAATATACTTGGATTGAAAGAGATGCAGACCTGAGCTGGTTTTAACAACTTGTATACCTAGAAAATAATTCAACTCCGGAAGATCTTTAAGAGCAAAAATGGATTGCATTAGAGATGACCTGCTGGATTAAACATGAGCTAGACCCTGTCACAATTATATCATCCACATAAACTAGAACTAGCAGAAGATGATTCTGAACCCTTTTGAAAAATAAGGAAGTATCAGACTTAGAATTTTGGAAACCCCACTGAGCTGTTAACACCTGCTTCAGCTTATCAAACCAGGCTCTTGGAGCCTGCTTAAGACCATAAAAAGCCTTCTGCAACTTGCAAACATGATGAGGTCTAGACTGATCAACAAAACCAGCAGGCTGTTCCATGTAAACCTCTTCAGTGAGATGACCATTGAGAAAAACATTATTGATGTCAACCTGCCTTAAAGTCCAGTGGTTTAAAACTGTTAAACTCAAGATAGCTTTAATAGTCGAAGCTTTCACTACAGGGCTAAAAGTTTCATTAAAATCTATGCCTTGAGTTTGATGAAAGCCCTTAGCAATCAGACGAGCTTTGCATCTGGAAATGCTGCCATCAGGGTTGGATTTGACTCGAAAAACCCATTTACTTCCTATTATCTTGACTAGAAATGAAGGCTGAACCAATGTCCAGGTTTTATTATCCATCAGTGCTTGATATTCCAGTTTCATAGCTTGAAGCCATTTTGGATCAACTAATGCCTCTAAGACTGAATGTGGTTCAGGTGGTAAGGATGAAGATGTGGCAAGGAAAGTTGTTTTAGGTTTAAAAATACTTGTTTTAGATCTTGTAATCATTGGATGGCCTTGAACAATTTGCGAAAGTGGAGATAAATGATGATTTGGAGTTGAGGGAGTTGTTTGAGACTGAGTATTTTGAGCAGACAAGGATAAAGAAGATGAAGGAGATATTAGATCAGCTACTGGAGAAGACTGTAAAGCAGAACCATCAAGTGGAAATGAAGACTGTGATAGTGTAAAAGTAACTTGTGGATTGACAGAATGTGAGGACAAAGATGAGCTGGAATGATCAGCTGAAGAAAAATCAACATCAGACTCAAAAGGAAAAGTTGTTTCATCAAAAACAACATGATTACTGATGTAAGTTCTTCCTGAAGAATGAAGACAAACATACCCTTTATGATGAGAGATATAACAAAGGAATATGCATCTCTGACTTCTAAAAGCAAACTTGTGATGATTATAAGGTCTTAGATATGGATAACGTGAACAACCAAAGACCCTCATAATTGTATAATCTGGTATTTTGTGAAAGAGCAATTCAAAAGGAGATATGTTATTGAGAATAGGTGTGGGAACTCTATTAATGAGATAAATAGCAGTATGGAAAGCATTCCACCAAAATTTCAAAGGAAGATGAGCTTGAGCTAAAATGGTTAATCCAGTTTCTACAATGTGCCTATGTTTTCTTTCTACCTTGCTATTTTGGTGATGGATATATAGATAAGGATGACGAAATTGAATACCCTAAGAAGTAAGATAAGGAACAAAAGATATGAACTCACCCCCTAATTTGTTTGAAGACACATAATTTTCTTCTCAAGACTGTTTTCAACAATATTTTTGGAAGTTTGTGAATACTGCTAAGGTGTTTGATTTGGATGTGAGAGGAAAAATCCATGTAAACCTAGTGTAGTCATCTATGATGGTGAGATAGTAATCGTAGCCTTGAGAAAATGAAATAGGGGTTGGTCCCCAGACATATGCATAAAGCAGTTCAAATGGTTGGGTTGTTGAAGTTTCTACGGAAGGAAAATGTTACATATGACATTTTTCGAACTGAAATGCATCACGGAACTTAGGTTTAATTGTTCTATCAATTGGAAGATTTGAATTCAGGCTTTTCATAATATGATGCAAAGCATGGACAATAGGTGTCTCATTCTTTTATGTAGAATATTACAATCAATACTCTTTGAGTTTGAAACAACAGAAGCCATAAATGCAGTTTTATTGAATTGAAATGCATTTACTGGTACTTGAAGTTGAGACAAATTATTTGAAGAATCAAACTGAGCAAACATTGACACTGGATTTATTTTTGAAATTGAATCAGTCTTAGACAAATTGGACACAGGAACTGGAAACTTTGAACTATCACAGACTGCAGAAAGATTTTCAACTTGATAAAGTCCTCCTATAGCAATCCCCTTGAGCAATATGATCCATGTATTCTTGGCCATTAAAAAACAAGCATAATCATAAAATTCAATAAAGGCATTGTTATCAACTAACAGTTTAGAAATGCTAAGTAAATTTTTGGTGATGGCTGAAACAAATAGGATATTATTCAGGTAAAGATATGTTGTGGAAAGAGTTTGAATAACAGCAGAACCAATGCTTTCAATAGCTAATCCTATACCATTACTAACATGCAATTTATCATTTCCAAAGTAAGTGGAGCAGTGAACAAAGATACCTGGATCCTGAGTTATATGATTTGTAGCTCTAGAGTCAAGATACCAGGCTGAATCTACAACTGTACCATAAGTAGCTACTGGTGCAGAAGAAGTAGCTTGTCCTGCAAATATTAAATTTGCTTCTGATCTAGGAAACACACCAAGATGATAATTGCCACTGTTTATTTGAAACTCTGACATTTGCTGAGGATAGATGAAACTTGGAGCTTGGTAAGCCATATAACCTTGAAATGGTGGTGCTATTTGTCTAGGATAGCCAGATCCAAAACCCCTGCCAAAACTCTGATAGTTGTTCTGGCCATTTCCAGTAAAGTTCCTGAAATTTTGGTAGTTTTGACCCCCTCTAGGCCTAAAATCTCCAAAAGCTCTGTTCCTTGGAACAAACCCCTAATTAAACTTATTTTTGCACTTATATGCAGAATGTCCAGGAATAAAGCATATCTGACAAACTATTTCTCTACCAGAACTAAAACCAGCAGCAAAGTTATTCTTATTATCACCATAGCCTCCAGTAAAACCTCCAAAGTTTCCACCAGAATTATTGTTTTTCTGAGTTCCAAAATTATTCTTGTTAAGATTCTGGCCTTTCTGAGCAAAGTTAGCAGTCATATCATGCACTACTTCATTCTGTAGCTTCCCTTTACTCATCTCTAATCTGGTTTCATGGCTAAGCAACATTGAATATACTTCTTCAACAGTAAGTTCTTCCTTCTCAAGTCTCGTGAGAATATTAGTTACAAGATATTCATAACTATCATCTAATCTAGTAAGTAAGTGCATAATCAATTTATTTGATGAAAGTGCATTACCTCCAATAGCTAAACTGTTAGCTATCTTCTTCATTTTATTAAAATAGTCACTTATAGAGAGTGATCCTTTCTTAGTTGACTGGATCTGCAACTTCATTGGCAGAAACCTAGCCTTCAATTGAGACATAAAGATCTGACCAAGTCTTTCCCATAGCTCTAGTGAAGATTCACAATTAATCACCATGATAAGTACATTATCTACCATTGATGAGAGCATCCAACTTTGAAGTAGCTTGTCAGTTTTCATCTAGACATTGTATTCTGGATTTTCTTGCCTCTGTGAAATTATCCTTGCTGAGCTGCTTGACTCTCCCTCTATCAAGTTGAGATACCGATCTGGACAAACACTATCACCAGTAACAAAGCCTTCAAGTCCATTTGCCATTATTGATGCTCGTACTTGAACTCTCCACACCAGGTAGTTTGACCTATCAAGCTTAATTGGTTGAATGAAATTGAAGGTAACAGATGCAGAAGCTTGATTTGAATTAATCATGTTTGTTAGCTCTGATACCATATTAGAACAATATGTTGTTTGGATCGTAAGAAACTAAACAAGAAAATGAAAGAAGAAAAACTCAATCTTGTATTATTATTTCACACAAAACAGAACAAGTAATTACAGCTCTTTATATACACGAGTGACTTTACTGAAAACAAATATAACAAACTTAAATACTGGAATAACAGTCCTTAAATACATTGGCCAATGATAAACTGACAGCTGGCATTGGCATGCATTCTGTTATTCCTTAACAGGATTGAATTTCACCAATTTATAGATTAGAATGAATTAAAAATTTATAATTTGTAAAATCATAGATTGGATATGAATTGATATCCAATTCGCAAAATTCAATCCGCGAACACCCTGATATTTATAACTATCTCGTTAATAGACTCATCAGAAGCCAATTCTTATTATTTTCAAAATCATCATATACATCACACAAATACATCACACAAGTATATAGCCATGGAGGATGCTGCAATTTCGACGTGGGATTTGAGCTTTACACTAAAGTGGTGAGGCAATACTTCACAACAAGGAGATAATCAATTAGATATGAGAGTAGGATAGTTCCTATCAATAATTCCAAATAATATACCACAGCTAGCCTGTAAGTTCCAAGAAATTATTTCTTGTCCTTTCTAAAGAAACAAGCTGTGTAAAAACATCTTGCCGTATATAAACATGTATAGAGCTTGTTCATCACACAAGGATACATATATGTTCACTCACAGTTTCTTCTTGTTTTCACCTTTCTTCAACAGGCAACTCTCCTAAATTCTCACAGATTGAGCAGCAACAATTAAGATGAAAGCATCACCTATATACTTTGCACTGATATCCATTCTCTTTGTAGCCTTTGCCTGTTTGGTAAGTGCCTTAATTTTAAAGAGATAGCACATCCTCATTCTCATCAAGTGTTTTACATAATGTCACTATGCTTACGAGCCTTTTTGGCTACTATTGCTTCACTTGGTTTCCTTTTCTTTGCTCTTTGGGCTTGCTTCGAGGGCTTTGAAGAACGTAGTAGCGGCAACACTATTGAATCCGCATCACAGCCAGCAGTAAAGCCTAGCAAGAGCAAGATTGTGCCAACATCAACATTACCACCTGAATTTAGTCTGCAGAGTCCAAATATTGTATAGATAAGTAATTATATATATATATATATATAGAGAGAGAGAGAGAGAGAGAGAGAGAGTACTGATATATATGTACCTAGGCAAGTTAGGTTTTGCTTTTAAAAATCTTATTCCACGCACCATAAGTTGCACAACTATACGCACATGATAATTTTTGATCGAAACCCCATGGCATGGCAGCTTGGACTCAACATATATTCAGGGATATGGATTACCGATATGGGCAACGGATCAGCGGCAGCTAGCAACCTTAGTCTGTGATCGGAATTAGGAATAATGAAAAGACATAACCACGATATAATACACCCAGCTATATTTAGATACAGAGAAGCATAAATGCCGGAAAATGTGAACAAGAAGGGGAAGCAACGCTAATTTTGATTAACTTCATGCAAACAATGTTATTTTCCAGTTCAGTGTGTGTGAGTGCGTTGAAATCGAAGTTTTAAAAGTCTCCATGGAAAAATAAAAAATAAAAAATTTAAGGAGTCATTATTTGCAGCCTTGAAAATTAAGCGATATTTCCTTAGTTTTAACTCGGCTAAAATCACATGTTTAGATAACCAAGTTTTGTCACTTTTTTTTTTTCCCTTCCCTTTCAAGAAATGAACCAAAAAAAATAAAAATTGGTCACTCTTTTACAGTAAGCCCAACAAGGTAACAATCGACATAGTAGGAGATTACCATACAATTCGTGAGTTCCAAGAAATAATTTGTGCCTAGTAAATACAATTTATTAATTGTGTTAGTATACCTATACATCTTCAGTAGCAATCCTTTGTTAGACAAGTATTTTCAATAAGTTATTTAAATTATGCCTACATCAATTTATAAATATAAAAGTCATTAGATTAATAGTTGACTTAAAACTATGAAAATTGTTAAAAAGTATTAATTTTGAATTATTTTGTATAAATTAATTATTTTCAAATCACTCTTTTATTTTTAAAAAAATTCTTGTTTATCCTCCATTTTTATTAAGAGAACAAAAAAAATTTATCAACCCATCCCTATTGTCCCTTATCTTATGAATAAAAATACGAATAACTTAAAAGTTTTCAAAATAAGAATTTGATTTGAAAATAAACAATTAACTCCAAATTATTCCTATTTTTTCACCGTCTCTAATTCAACCCTTTCACATCTCTAATTTAAAGAATAATTTTTTTTATTTAATTTAAGACAAGTAATAAAATGGATTAAATATTTGCCTTTGATGACCAGTTGCTCAGAACACCAAATATTTAAATCAAATACAACAAACTAGGGGTCCCATGTAGGTCCCCTACCTGATTCCACCACCATAAAAGTCCTAATTTAACAGATATAAAAATCACATTCTTACATAATCAAGTTTTTTTTTTTCAGCTTCTACAATAAGTCAACAATCGACAAAAATTTTAAATCGATAAACTCCAAGACATAATTCCAAGTTAGAAAGATTTATACAAGGCTACAGTAGAAAAATAATTGCCTAATATATAAACTAAGATAGCTTAGTTAATGAAAATAGTTATAACTTCTTCTTCTTCTTGTCTAATAATCATAAATTCTTTTTGAGTGTTACAATGGAAGCAGCAGCTGTTTGCTATGGGTTAATATCCATCATATTTGCAGCCTTTGCTGGCTTGACAATCGAGTTGACTTTGGAAGGCTTCTTGTATACTAATCTTGATTTGCAGCATAAAGTATTTTATATGATATCACTTGTTTTAAGAACTATTTCGGGCATGATAATTGCAGTCGGTTTTGTTTTCCTTGCTCTTGTGGCTTGTTTTGAGTGCCTGGGGAAACTCGATTGCAAGAACAACAGAGCTGACGATCATGATTCTGCATCGCAGATGCCGCCGCCTGCTAGCAAGAGCAAGGATGTGCCTTCTTCAGTGCGTAAGCATCATGATCATGATCAGAAAACTTTAAACTTGGTATAGAACCTTTTTTTTTTCCTTTTTTTTTTGTGCTAAATCAGTAGTTATATATATATATATATATATCGCCCTTCATGGCTATTTGAGTTTTGCCTTCTTTTTCTTTATCTTTATTTTTTTTCCGTAAAAAATACCTGATTCATGCATTCATGGCTTGACAAAATAGCTATGCAGAATCCCTTATTTTTATAAATGATCTCACAAATTTCTTTTTCTGAAATACGAATTTTTTTTTTCAGAAATGATCACATAGATCCTAAAATTTATCCAATTTATAATTTACTGTCATTTTTTCTTGTATTGCAAATATGTATATATCCGCTTGTATTTGGTGTTTGATATTAGGAAAAGAAAATAAAACTCACCTTTTTTTTTTTTAACTTTTAAACAGCATTCAAATAAAGAATCATTTTTTGGTTAAAGAAACTTTTGATGGACTAATGTTTTACGAGGGTCTATATATTCCATTGTTAGCTAGATTCAGGAATTTGTTTCGGATGGGTACGTAGTGTATTGTTAGAAATATATGTATGTAGCTTTTATTATACTTTTAAGCTTAATGAAGTTTATTTTTTAGTTATTTTTAATTAGCACATAGAACTTGGCCGGAGTAACCTGCTAAAAAGGTTTGTGGTACCATGGTCGCAGATTTTGGTAATTGGTAATGGTTATTAATCCGTTAAGGCTGGTTGGTAATGAAAAATCAAGCCCATAATTAATGAATATTGGTAGAATTTCTGTTTCTTGTTTTCTAAGCAAAGTTTGGGTGCGGCTCAGACAAACCCGTACCAAATATTACTCACTGCCGTCCCTAAGAAATTACAATCATTTCAATTATATGGCTTTGATTGTGTACATGTGACAAGTAACAGTAATATATATATATATATATATATATATATATATATATATATATATATATATATATATATATATATATAATAACAATAAGCTCTAAGACTATATACTCAGGCTTTTATGCCGTTGCAACAACAATTTGGGACATGATCTTGGGTTGCACACACTAGGGACTGAATGAACTTTCCAACAAAGGGGTGTTTAATTAAAAATAAAGAAAAATCCAAAATGGCTCAGCAGATAGGTTCTAACTAGAAGGTCTTAAATCACTCTCGTTTCATGTCAACCGTTGGCCATTTCAACGATTGGACATTCAAAAATGATTTCTTTCATAACCTTTCAAAAGGAAAAAAAAAAAAAAGAGTTTCCTTTATGGATTTTTTAAATTGATAAAGAGGATTAGATTTTCCAACCAAGAGATTTGAAGACCCTATTCATTTCCCAATCATATCTGCCATCTAATTCATAAATCAAGATTTAGAATAGCCAACCCGGGCTTGATTTCAACGATTTTTATTTATACAAAAATCGTTTCTTAAACTTAAAATGTTTTATTGTTGAATCATACCAAAGCCTCTCGTCTTATATGTTTGTTCTGCTTGCTTCTTGTTGCTTCATTTTGAACATTTTTTAATATGCTGCTTTTTAATCTTTTGAAACAATAGATAGACCGATGGAATGTTCGATTAATTACTAATTAAATCAAAATTTCTTTGAAAGCTACTTTAGTACTTATATTTTGAATTAATTTTCTACAATTAGCCTCTATTACTCAAAAAAAATTCTTACTGTATTCTGTTTCTGCCAATCAACTTAATTATCATATATTTTTCACCTATTACTTGTTGGATTTGTTTCAAATTTAAATTATATCATATAGAAATATTATTTTAATTGACACTTGCAAAGATGGATCCAACAATTATAAAAAGTAACTAAAAATGTTAAAATATAGGGATGGAATGAACATCTATTATTTCAAAATAGGGTCCAGTTATGTTGTAATTATGGTAATGTACATGTGCAACTGTGGATCTAATGGCAAAAAATAACTGTAATACCATATCACAATTGCAACATAGTTTTACCCTTAAAGATAAGAATTACTGAATACGATAAGTAAAAACAAGAAATGCTTTCATCTCCTTTGAATTATTTGGATTTATAAAATATGAAGCTTTAACAAAAGAATTTTGTTGTTGTATATTTTTTATTATTTTTTTAATGAAGCATTATTGATGATTATTATGCAATCAAATGTAGAACATTAGACTATTCCTTTTATTATATTGACTTATTTCTTAGTCAACAATGTTACATTTCTCCATTTTATTTTTAAATAACATTCATTTATATTTCAAATAAAATTAATTAAAGTTGAATCTTTTTTTAAAAGAGAAATCGGTACCACAAATATTAAGAGGTAATAATAATATAGATGTGGTGGAAATTCTTCCATTCAAATATAGGAATCCAAATAACAGACAAAATATTTTTGTTAATACATATGTTGTTGTTGTATTACAAATTGAAAAGAATGCTTTGGCAAATAGTAATTGTTTTACTTCAAAAATAAGCAAAAGCAACTTTGTGGCAGTGCTAAGTGGATCTAAAACAAAAAAAAAAACGACTAAAAGTGAATCTGACTCTCAACTGTTACCGGAGATAAACTAACCTCCCTAACAAACCATAAACCAAACCTTAAGACTTTGGCCTCAGCCACATCAACATCACCTTCATCAGCATTCAATTTCATCCAATTCACAGAAGATAACTCCCACTGTACACTGCCATGGCCAGCATTACTCAAATTAAACTCAATGGTATTGCCGGCACCGCTCCCAGGTGGCTCCACAAGCCCCTACACAGATGGCTTGTGACGCCCTATATTGGCCCCCTAAACCCCCGGTTACCCCACCTAGTCATCACCAGCAACTTAAAATTGTGATTTTTTTAAAAAAATTAAATTAAATTAGATAACACGTGTTATTATATTAACACAGTTCATTAGTTTTATTTTAAATTATCTCAAATTTAATATGATATCAAACAAAATATAAATCCACGTCGTGACATCCAAATTAATCAAAAGTTGACGACCGAGCTTACGTAGGCTTCACCAGTCCGCGCTTCAAAGTCATCCATCATGACTCATGAGCCTGCCTGAGAAAAGGAGAAAAAGTCATCAACAAAACCGAAAACAAAAACAAAAGAAATCATTTCACAGAAACAAAAACAACACCAACGGCAATAAATAACAAAGAAAGTACAAACAAAGCAAAGCACAGCAACTCTTGTTTTTTTCTTAATCATCATTCGTGTAATCTAGGGCTTCTTTCAATCACAAGATTCAAATCGATCTCCACCGTTCATCTCACAAAGCGCTTAGCACCCACCAACTGCTGATCACTTTTGTTGAGGTATGTGAAAAATTCCGATTTTTCTTTTATTAATAATAATAGTTCCTGTACTAGTTTGCTGAGTGTGAGCTGCTTGTGAGTGAATTGATTAAGTGGTACAAAAGGGTAGTGATATTTCTGGGGATTTATTTAAACATTTTGATGCTTTGAAAACTTTTTTCATTTTTTTCTTTTTGAGATATGAAGTGGGTGTTTGTTTGGTGATTTGGTGTGGCTTGTTTGTAGGGGAATATGGAAGAGAACAAGCAATCTGATGATGCCCATTTGACGTCAGCTGCTGCATTCGTAGAAGGGGGAATTCAGGATGCTTGTGATGATGCTTGCAGTATATGCCTTGAAGACTTCTGTGAGAGTGATCCTTCAACGGTATAATTACAGTTATTTGAAATTTTTTATGATCGTTTGTTTCGAGTTGTTGTTTTTACATAATTTTTGGAACTTCATTGTGTCTTGTTTTTCGCAGTTGACTAGTTGCAAGCATGAGTTCCATCTCCAGTGCATTCTCGAATGGTGTGTCTGTTAATTTCAGTTTGAATGAATTTGATTTCCCTTCCGCGTCAGAGAAATTCCATCTTCTTAATCTTTTGTTGTAGGTGTCAGAGAAGTTCTCAGTGCCCAATGTGTTGGCAGCCTATCAGTCTTAAGGATCCTACCAGGTTTATATCCCATTTCCTGCCCTTTATTTTATTTGTTGCATTTTATTCCTGTGTTCAATGCAAATTTAAGCACTTTTCATATTTCTGCAGCCAGGAATTACTTGAGGCTGTGGAACGGGAGAGGAGCTTTAGGTTGAATCCATCTAGAAATGCTACCATATTTCGTCATCCGACTCTGGGAGATTTTGAGTTACAGCATGTTTGTAGTCTGCTTATGATTTATTTTGTCAATAACCTCAAGTAATTTTGATTCCTAGATGCAGTTTCATTTTAGTGCTGTTTCCTTCAATGCAGTTGCCAGTGGGTGCAAATGATGCTGAACTTGAAGAACGCATTATCCAGCATTTAGCTGCAGCTGCTGCTATGGGGCGTGCACGCCACATTGCTCGAAGGGAAAGCCATAGGAACAGAGCATCTTCTCAAGCTCGTCCACAGTTCTTGGTTTTCTCAACTCATCCCAATGCTGCTAATGATGATCCTGTGTCTTCATCTCCAACACATTTAGAAGGTGAAGCTTCTCCTATAACAACAGTAGCTACTCCATCATCACCTGCAACCGGTGAGGAAGAATCTACACAGCAGAGTACGCATTTACTGTCTGCACAAGCTGATCATGTTTCTGCTTCAGCATCTGGATCAAGTGCTTTTGCTTCCGGTCAAGTTGGAAATACCTTAAACAATAGGTATTTACTATTCTTTGATCTGATTCTATATAATTCAATTAGTCAGCGCCATGTGAAACCATTGTTTACTTAATTGTTATCTTTTTGTTGCAATTATATGTTTATTGTTGCCTTGCAGGAGGTCTCCTAATCAGCCTTCCCCAAACAGTCAGGATAGAGCAGGACCATCGGATTTCCAATCATTTTCAGAATCTCTTAAATCTCGATTTAATGCTGTCTCAATGAGGTGTCAATCCTATGAAGCATTCTGTATTTTCAACTAGGGTTATAAAATCATTTCAGAAAATTTTTTAATCCGCATTTTCTTTTCAGGTATAAAGAGTCTATTTCAAAGAGTACCAGGGGGTGGAAAGAGCGGTTTTTTTCTCGCAACAATACAATGGCTGATCTTGGGACTGAAGTTAGAAGGGAGGTTAATGCTGGAATTTCAACAGTTTCACGTATGATGGAGCGTCTAGAAACCAGAGACAGCAACAGTAATAACACTACGTCTGTATCGAGCAGTTCAAATAATTCAGTTCCAGAATTGAACAACCAGCAAAAATCAGAGACTGCTGATACTAATCCTATGAATGATACTAGTGTTCAAGCTTCATGTGCTGCAAGTTCTGGTTCAAATTAAGTTGGTTCAACAATTGAATCAGCTTGAAGTATTGTATTCTCCAAGGTAAGTCAAGTTCTGTCCCCATTTAGATGAAAGATGCATTCCCTTTCTTTATCTGTGATAATATAGAAACTAGTTTGCTTAATTTCATAGGATTATATGGTAGATTTTAGTTGTTTTGAATCTTTTTCTGTTGTGTAATAAGTATATTGCTTTTTTCCTTTTTCTTTAGAGACCAAAAAGATTTATATATTTTCTGACACTTTTTGGTTACTTCTTCATTTTAAATGATAAGACTTGCTAATTTTCGTCTCGCTTTTTTCAATAATAAACAAAAACAAATGCATTAACAATGAAAAATAAAATATGTTAACATCTTTGCCGTAGATTTGTTGTCAACAACGAAACAAAAATCTCTAGAGAGGAAAGCAAAAGCTATGCCGAAAACAATTGAAAACAGGAAAAAAATAGTGAAAATCTGTCTGTGATCCACCCTTATACAAAACTGAAGCAGTGTAAAGAACCTTTTGCCAAAACCCATCAGTTCGTCTACCAGGAGTCTAAAATTTTGATAGAGAAGATGCAAAACATGGATATTGCAGAAACTTGGAATATTATCTTCCAGGTTCAACATCTCTATCCTCTTGTAAATACTGCCTAGAGTTTTCTCTGGTTTGTATGTTATTATGGATGCTCCCTCTCACAAGACACGTCTAAGGTTATGATAGATGGCTGAGTTGTAGGATGTTTAATACTCATCAAATGGTGTGGTGAGTATAATATGTGAAGTTTAGAAGTTTTATCTCCACATTATTCCCAATATGAGCAGCTTCCTCGAGAAATAGCTTTGATTTAGTTTAAAGTGTACGGTCAGTTTAAGACAGCATCAAATGAATTTCCTGCATCTTCCAACTAAGAACTTGATCTGGAAATAAGTTTGAACTTTATTCAAGTGGGTAACACAGTTTATGGACAACTCAGTAACTGTATTTTCTTTTTTGTCGATGTTTTAGCCATTACTGGAGTTACTTCTGCATGTATTGTTTTCAGCTTAATTCATCTTATAGGGTTACTTCTGGGTAAATTTTGTTCCTGAAGGTTTTGGAAAATCTCCATGTTCATGTCATTTTATGTCAAGGGAAGAACTTCGCACTGAACGTGAAATTTGTAAATGTCTATCACCAAACTTCTAGCTATCAGCTGAGATTGCTGCCTGTTATTATTATTTTTTTTTTGGGGGGAAGTGGGAAGAATTTGACGCTGCTCTTCTGGTCCGCTGACAACTGTATTCTAGAAACACAATTATGAACTAGATGCCTGGTCACCAAAAGGAATGAGCCTCGTTTTCATCTTGTGATATGATTCATCCATCCAAGTTCGTCCATCATTATTTGGAAATGGTAATGTCTTGTGTATATGAAAATAATGGAAAAGTATTTATTATGGAGGGTTGAGGAGAAGGCTACCTTATTGAGGATATTGATCGTGGAAAGCAAAGAGAGGGAGAGAGCCACATGTTAAGTGATAAGATTTATCACTTTATTGAAATTTGCAAAGTTGAACTTACTGGAATGATTAGGCTAGTTGCTATAGACAGGCTTCTATTTAAGCATGCTGGAGCCTCTTTTTATGGAGGTATTTGGAAGTCATCTCAACACTTTTGTGCTTGTAATACATTTAATGTGTTGCTGTCAAAACAAATATGTGCTAAATGATTTAGGTTTTTATAAGGTCAAAATGTCATATTCCTATAACTTTGAAAAAGGCATGGGGCTCCAGGGTGACCACATTAAACAAATTATTTCTAATTACAAAATAAGGGATATTTTTTATCTGTTTATAAGACTATTTGATATGATACACTGAAGACTGGAAAAGAGAGAAGCGGGAATGAGGGAGAGGGTGTGAGAGATTGCAAAACATATTTCTATTTGAAAGTTTGAGGAACAATCTCCATTGGTGTGCTTGACAGATAGTTGGCCTCCCTTTACCCAAACTTCTGCCCTCTCTTTCATACGAGACACTTGCTGCTTGGTATTACGAGACACTTGCTGCTTGGTATGACATCCCAAGCCCGACAACAAAGAAGATATTGTTCGCTTTGGACATACAGCCGTTCACGGTTTTGTTTTTAGGCTTTGCAACCCAAAACACAACTACTTAATAAGGAGAGTCTTAAGGCTTATAAACTAATCCAAGAACGCTCTCGCTAACGATGTGGGATATTCCACTTGGCTTTGGTGGTATTGCTTGTGATGATTGCTTGAATTTCTCTGTTTTGACTAATGGCTATGGCTCCATTCTAGGTCATAGTTTACCAGTGTCCCAATGTCATTGACAATCTGATGATGGTGAAATGATAAATGCTTTGCCTGATTTAACTGTTTATTTTAAGGGCTTTCTATTAATTGGAAATGGGGCTGACCCTTCTCTGCTCTGCAACAACTTAGGGTGGCTAAACCATTCAATATTTTTCAATTGCTTGTCGCTTTTTTTCGATGCATAATGAATAAAAGTTGCCTGCAAAGATTTGAGAGCTTGAACAGAATTGAGAACGGTATAACATAACAGGTTTTGGATTGTAGCATACTAGGAACTGCATCTGCGTTATCAAATACAGTTCTGCAATCTATTAGTTCTTGTAACATAGATTTTTATTCTTTTTTTGCAGATATCGGGATACTGCAATTCATTGCTTCGCCTCGCCTTCAAGTCAATGGATGATCTTTTTAGATACAGAAAGCTTTGCCTTGACTCAAGTCAATGGATGATCCTCTCAGGTACAGAAAAAACACAATTAGTGAATGAGTTTGATTCATAATGCAGAAAGCTTTTCTATTTGGGACCTGGGAACCAGTAGACGATTGTAAATCAGTTTATGCTGAACGACTCTTTTTATGTATTTGATGGATCATATTGAGCCACTAATGTATGCGATGGATTAAATGGTATTAATAGATATTTTTTCCCCCAATGTTTTTAAATGACATAAGCAATATATATAGAAACCTTGTTAAGTGGCTCAGTAATTATATGTTACACAATTTTTTAGTCCAGTATTTGTAACTAATTGGCATAAAAATTTAGCACTCTAGCATTAGATGGTTAATTACCAAATGAAAAACTTCATTAATAATTGATTAAACATAAAGATTGCCTCTATCTGACCACCAATTTTCAGTTAGGTGGTGATGATAGAGCCAAAATCTGCAATGCAAAAAGATGAGAAATAATTATGTCAATTTAGGAGGAAACTACAAATTTCTAGCATCGTTTGCACTTATCAAGAAAAATATTTTTACTTAGAAATTAGAGTCATTAAGAAGAAATGCTTTTGGTGGAAATATAATATGTATATATTAACTATATTTAACATGATAAAAATCCAAGATATAACAGAATATGGCTTCCGTTCATGGTCTCTAAATTCTAAACCAGACAAGTGAAGCATGTTATAGCAAATATGGGAAAATTAACTATTTGCTGCCACTAAAACCTCCCGAGGCTAGTAGTATTCCATCTCCATTAACGATCAAAATCAGTGTTAAAATTTTTCATAGAGTTATCACCTAATTGCTCTCCAAAAAAAAGTGTGTATCAAAATGTTTAACATTGTGACATTAGGAGAGTTGGGATGAATTTTAAAGTATAATTGATTCATAGATTCCCAAACTTTCAATTAGATGAATGTTAAACAATTTCATACACTTTCTAAAGAGCAATTCGGTCTATTCGTAATCAATGAATCTTACGGAGAAAAAGCTTGACATTTGATTTTGATAGTCAATGGAAATAAAATATTACTAACCTCGAAAGGTTTTACTAGTAGCAAATTATTCAGTTGTGTCCTATTATGTTGATTATAATAGAAAATTTTACCAAATAAAAATAGATTTTCATGTTAATATAAATATTTAATATGAAATGTGTCGTATTAATAGAAATTATTTGAAATTAGTCCTAATAGAGATTCATGATTAAGCACCGACATGCAAGTGCATGAATAAGAAGAAAGTTGACACGGAAAGATAAAAGAAGGAGCAATATAGGTATCTAACCATTAAGGTAGCAGCACATAGAGATGTAGTCAGTTAAAAGCATTTTCAAATAAACAAAATTAAAATCCAAACCCATTAATAGCTCTTGGTTTAATATTTGATACTAGCAGCAGCACTCAGGATGGAGATATGTTATGGTCACTATCAATCGCGGCTTTGCCAACTAATGCATTTTAATTTTTTATACAAATTTCAGCTACACGATTGAGATATCATATATTTATTGTTGTTTTGGTAAATGGTAATTGACTCATTTTAGTGTTGCTGCTTAATTAGTTTATTCTATTCACAAATATTACAATAGTTAATGATAAATTCATATATATATATATATAAGGAATGAACAAAGTTTAAATTAATTTTTTAATTCTTGTATATCTTGGAATTCGAAATTGGATGGCTATAATGGCCAAGCTAAAAACTTACTATATTCGAGTTAAGAAAAATATAAATGATTACAAATTGTTGTTTATTGAATTTTTTCTAAGGTATAATATGAACATTGTTTATTTTAGTAGTGATAATGGAAAAAAAAATTCTTCGGAATCAATTTGAAAAAGGTTTACCTTATTAAAGTTCATGAAAAATATTTTAAAAACTATTTGTTAGGCTTAATTGATATATTCCAAAGACTAGTGCTCTTTATCCTTTGTCTAGTTGTTTGAAAATAAATCGGTCAAATCCCAAGGGCATATAGCTTACAAATTATTATAAAAACATTCTTGTACAAATTAAGTTAATAATTTACTTGACATGAATTAGTTGAAAGGTGAAAATATTTAATAAAATAAATTATATGGGGTTCGTGATTTTTATCTACTAACTCAATTTAAAAAGAGTGATTGTATAAAAATTTGTAGTTGTATAATATAACAAAAATGGCACTTAAAATTGACTTCATAAAAAGATTAAAAAAATTTGACAAATCTCTAGAAGATTATATATATATATACACAAGTTTTTGAGGCATTAAACAAGAGAATATTTTATATATTTGAACAAGTGAATATGTCTTTTGTTCTTCTTGTCGATAGCTTTGGATTTAACCCTAAATAAATCAAAAGTTGTTACTTTTTTTTAATATAAGGAGACGATTGTTAATATTGATAATTTCCCTAGTCGTATAATACTTTTTGCAAAAATGAAAAATAAGAAGTTTGGCACCAAAAACCAACGGCTAGTCTTAACCAGAAAGCAACCAAATAAAACCACTGAACAGAAGCCTTCGCCTTCAGCTTCAGCTTCAGCATTGTTCACATTTTGCCGCGTGGACAAACCCACAGTTCTCGCTGGAACCGACAGCCCTCCATATATAGAGAAAAAAGAAACCGTTACTCTTCTCTTCAATCAATAAGAAAAAATAAACCGTTATTTACAATAACTGTAACAATGGCGATGGATTTTTACATCAACGCCGTGCTGACAACACACCTTCTTCTTATTCTTTTCACCGGAATATCCGTCGCGTCGCCGGAATATTCCAACCCTAGTTCGCAAATCAACTCGAACTCAGTCCTGCTCGCTCTCCTCGACTCACATTACACCGAGCTGGCCGAGTTGGTTGAGAAAGCTCTGCTTCTGCAAACGCTAGAACAAGCCCTTGCCACCCACAACGTCACCATTTTTGCGCCAAAAAACGAAGCTTTTGAGCGGGATCTTCTCGACCGGGAGTTTAAAAGATTCCTGCTTCAGCCGGCTAACATCAAATCTTTACAGAACCTCCTCTTGTTTCATATCATCCCCAGAAAGATTGCTTTTGGATCCGAGGAATGGTCGGCTCGGCACAAGACACTAGCCGGTGATGGTGTTGATGAGTTGTTTCCTTTGAATCTTGCAAAAGTTGTTCACCCGGATTCTATAACCCGACCCGATGGAACCATCCATGGTATTTCCCAGCTCATGGTTCCTCGGTCGGTTCAGAATGAATTCAACCGCCGGAGAAATTTAGATTCAATTGCAGCCGTAAAACCAGAGGCAGCACCAGAGATTGACCCGAGAGTTATTACCAAGAAGTTGAACAAACCGGTTTTTAATGTTAAACCATATTCGCCACCGGTTTTGCCGATTTCCGAAGCAATAGCTGCCGGCCCGGGTCAGGCTCCGGCGTCGGCTCCGGCACCCGGAGGGCCCCGCGATCACTTTGATGGACATGTCCAGGTGAAAGACTTTATCAAAACTTTAGTACATTATGGTGGGTATAATGAAATGGCTGATATTTTGGTGAATTTGACTTCATTAGCTAGTGAAATTGGGAAATTAGTGTCTGAAGGCTATGTTTTGACAATCTTGGCGCCTAATGATGAGGCTATGGTTAAGTTGACGACGGACCAGTTGAGTGAGCCCGGGGCAGCTGAGCAGATAATGTACTATCACATGGTGGCTGAGTATCAGACTGAAGAGAGTATGTACCATGCTGTGAGGAGATTTGGGAAGGTTGAGTTTGATACTTTGCGAGTTCCACACAAGGTTGTTGCCGTAGAGGCTGATGGGAGTGTTAAGTTTGGGAGTGGTGGTGGCAATGGGGCCGCGTATTTGTTTGATCCTGATATTTATACGGATGGGAGGATTTCGGTGCAGGGCATTGATAGGGTTTTGTTTCCTGTCAAGGAGGGGACTAAGAACTTGAAGAAGACCAAGGCTGTTGCGAAGGTTGCTGCCAAGCCTGCTAGGAGAGGTAAGCTTGATTAACTTTTTGTTCAAGGCTATTGTTGTTGGTTGAGCTTATTTCTTGGGTGGTTTTGTTGTGTGATGTTAAGCGCGATGTTGTTTATTCTGGGGTCTTGAATATGCATATTGTTGGATGAAACGAATTTGCGCGCGAGTCTTTTTGTTTTTTTGGTCCATAGATTGAATACAGATGGTTAAAATGAGCTAGAATATACTATGTGAGTCAAGCTGGAGCTTTACTGCATTCAAATTCGATGGCCTAGTCAGAGTTTCTATTCATTATTAGATTAAGATGAATATGGAGTTGTGTTTTTGTAATAAATCGCCAGCAAACTCAAAACTCAAATACGTGGAATTAAGCAGGGAAATTGCTGGAAGCAGCCTGCTGGATGCTGGGAGCCTTTCGACAAGATTCTCGATTCATTACTTGCCATTGACAAATAACTCGTCATCATTTGGCTTACAGCCTGAAGATAAACAAAGGTTCTATTCTTTTTCTCAGTCTTTAATGTCTCACTAGTATATTTCCTTCTGTGTTCTAATCCGACTAACTTGTATCGACAATTGCTTTGGCCTAGTTTCCGCTCTAGCTATTGTTTGTTGATTTTAAAACCCTACCTGTTTCTCATAACATTACCTTGTTGCATTTGATTTGGCACTCAAAACAGTCTACATGAAGCCAAGAAAAGAACTAGTTTATATTTGCTTCAAAGACCAATGCTGTAGAACAGTTTTATTTCAGGCTTCTAACGGAGTAAAAAGGCTTACGTGCATACTAGTGGTAGAAAAGTTTGACAATTTGGATTGAATTGATTTTTTCACAAGCTGTTAGTTTTAGTCAAGTTTGAATATTTAAGAACTGATGGAACGATCCCACATTTGGATTTGTAGGTAACTTGGTATTGTACATGATCTAAGTCACTGCCAACCCTAAATATTTCCCAGCCCATTGATCTGAAAAAACAGTCCTTTGATTCGATTTGCTTTCCAGTTGTCCGTATCTTAGGGTGCAATCAACTCATGGAGTTGCAACATAGAACACTCGACCATTGAAGAGACACAATATATGAGTTGATTATTCTCTGTTGACTCGTTATCAATATCCATGGTCACCATATTTATCGAGTTCTCTGTTATGCGTCTAACAAATCAGTGATGAGAATCATTTCATTGATGCAGAAACATCCAGACTCAAGAGAAACGCAAATATTGTGAAGAAAGTAATGGAAATGGGATGGGAGGAATGCTTGCTCATAGACACCATACTAGGGGTTAAGATCAAGTGGTCCTTGAATGATAGCTATATACATCTCTGTAAGCACATAAATATGAAAAAAGAAGAAGAAGAAGAAGCGCCTGCATACAATAAAGACTCTTTCTGTGCCCCGCCCTTGTATATTTAAATATAGAAATCATATATATATATATATATATATATATATATTCATTCCCTATTATTAGTTTTGCACCAGAGACAAACAGTGTGGTTAAAATTTTTTAATGACTTGAATGGTAGAAACAATATTAAAGGAAGGGCAGTGTCATTCTCCTTTTGCCAACCCATTTTCTTTTTAATAAATAAATAAACTATTGATTGAGCTTGGATATTTGAGATTGACAAAGCTCAGAGTAAGGAGCCTTTTTAATTTTCAAATTGAATCAAAAGCAACCGTTTATTTCCGTTAATGATACGTTTATTTTATGGGAATGAGAATGAAAATGAAAATGGGGGTGGAATGAGAATGAGTTGGAATATGAATGAGAAAATGGGAATGAGATTTCAATGTTTACTTGGTAAAAAATAAATAGGAAATGGGAATGTACTGGAATACAATTGGTGTGTTTACTTGCCAAATAAATGGAAATAAAAATTAATTTACCAAAATATCCATAGTATTAATAATTAATAAAAATAATTAATTTATCATTATTAACAATATTATCATTATTATTTTGTTGTTATTATTATTAAAAATAATATTATCATTATTAACATTTATTATTATTATTATTATTATTATTATTATATTTTATAAACTTTAATATTTTATTTATTATTAATTATTTTTAAACTATTTTTATTAATATTATCATTATTAACATTTATTATTATTATTAAAGTTAAATTTTATTAACTTTATTATTTTAGTTATTATTAATTATTGTTGTTTTTATTATTATTATTATTAATTATAATGATAAATGTTAATAATGATAATATTAATAAAAATAATAATAACAATAATTAATAATAACAAAAATTTAATAATAATAATAATAATAATAATAACAATAACAATAAGGATAATATTGTTAATAATGATAAATTAATTATTTTTATCATTATTTTTATTGTTAATAATGATAATATTAATGAAAATAACAATAATAATAAATAATAATAACTAAAAGAATAAAGTTAATAAAATTTAATAATAATAATATTATTATTATTAATCACATTTAAAATAATAAAAATATTTGTGATTTGAACAAGAGTAATTTAAGAAATATAAAAAAATTAGAAGGATAGAAAAGTAAATTTATGTTTCATTCTCTTTCTCACATTTTCATTTGCGGCCCATGAGAATAAGATTTCCTTTTTTTATTCTCAAATTGTATGGAATCCACATATTTTATTCTTATTCCCAAATTACATTTGACTAAATAAACATAATTTTTATTTTCATTCCTTTATTCCTATTCCCCAAACCCACAAATAAACACACTATAAAAGAGTTCCAACTTATAAAAGCAGTACAAAGTACAAACAAGCTTCAAGACTCTTTTTTAAGTCTTTGTAAAATTCTACCCTTTTTTAAGTGTTCGTAAAACTCTTAAATTCCCATGGTAGCTCTATCAAATTCATTTTTGCTACTTTCTCTCATTCATATATATGTACATATATAACCCATAATACAAAAATGGCTGACACCATTGGAGGCGTGTCGAGGTTCATGAACGAAAAAAGCATGTGTGGACATTAATAAGCTGCTTTGAAGATTTCAGAATCTGCAAACAATCCCCAACGACTGTCATACTGCTGCGCAAAGTACGAGTGCTCATTCTACGCGGTGGAGAGCAAAGCTTGAGGGGGTAGAAGAAGACCAAAGCATCTCATCAAGTCACTGCTAATGATGGTTTGAGACTCTTCATCCACCAAGACTTGATGATGATGGTGGTGACTCTACAGATTTGACCGTTAAGGGCTGGTCGATACCGTCACTATCCTTGTGATAATTTATCTTATTGTCTGAATGTTACAACCGCATTCATATGTAACAAGGCTATGGAAATGCAGAATTTATTTTTTATTTTTTGTACTTTTGTAGTCTACCGTTCCAATAAAGGTAAGCTAATAACAATGCAACAGAAAAACGTTTCCCAAAACTATCATAAAAACAGGCATAAAATCTGGATTCGCTTATGGTACTACAGTGGTACCATACCACTGCTGGTACTAGCCCTTAGATTCAACACTGGGCTCACTGTAAACTGAATCTAAGAACTGGTATCAGCAGTGGTATGGTACCACTGTAGTACCATAGGTGTGCCCATAAAATCTAGCTTCATCACCCCACCATTGAATCCATTTATACAGCATATCCCACAAAATAAGAATAAGCACTGTGCCATGCCCGCTCGCTGGATAAAAATAAGCACTATATCATGCCGGATTGCCAGCGACCTATTTAATAAGTTTTCAATACAGTTGAAAATTGTTCCTTTTATCCCTATTCAATCTGAAAGAAATCTCATGCACATTTAATTCAAGTTTGAGCGAAGCCTTATTAGTAAAACCATTCATTTGTCCTTTGAAAACTGCTGCAAGTCAACAACACTTATCAATTTGATTCAAGTGAAAAAAGATTGAAAATTTCTCAAATTCATATACGAAAAATTCTAACATCAAGCAAAAAGAAGTAAATCAACCATTTCACTTTCAGCATGGAAGCATTCAATTTTTATTATAGAGAAGGAAACAAAGTTTCAGCCCTGCTTTCAAAAACCCCATCAAAGCTCAAGACCTTTCTGCACACTTGGCTTCCCACCACTCCATAAACTTTGACTGTGCAGCCAAGGTGTCCATCCTGTAAAGTTGCAGATAGTGATTGGCAAATTCCTGTCCAAAAGTCCACCCGAAAACAGCTCCTGCTGCTAACGACAGCCCAGTACCTGGCAAATAAAAAATGGTTGAGGTAAATAGAATTTCTCTGATATTGCACCCATAACATAACTTTTGAAGAAACTTGATTCTGTTCTTTTCCATTTACCTGTATCTGACGTTACAACTGATGAAATTATTGATTATTGGCCAGAAAGTGAACTACAATGCTTTAAAGATGACAGAATTTCTTTATTCAGTTATCCAGAAGAGTGACATGAGGGGTTTTCAACCCTTGACCACTTGGTTGAATCCAAGGCTCTTTAATGTATGAAGAATTATAATGTGCACAAATAAGCAGCTCATGTAATCCAAAATCTCTAATCAAGCAAGAGACCAGATGACACTAGTTGCCATGAGCAGGTACTTTAATGGACTGATCAAAACCAAATTGGTTTGGACATATGAACATCACTGCAACTAAGCACCAAGTAATACATAAATTGAAATGAAATTTTCTATCTAAACAAGCTTGGTTGCCATGTTAGAAGACAGCTCCAAAGCCACACCATCCTGTAAGCCTGTCTCATACATATGTGGTTGATGACAAAATAGCATTTCATCAGAACCTACTTAGTTAGACACAGGTTCACTTTTTCAAAACAGACAGTTTTCAAATTCTGTCCAAATATATTTTAACATTGTAGAAGGCCTACGCAGACCTACAACCCACATAATCAAAGGAAAATGCTGAAAACTTTTCGCTGCATAACTGAGAAAGTAGAGTACAATGTATAAAAATTCCTATCAACAACCAGCAAGTATCTATTTTACTATATATCCAAAACAAAATTGACAATTCTTCACCATACTTTACTAATTGAATTCTTGTCTAAAAAAAGCAACTTAAACAAAATTACTAAACTAACATGGAAATTTATGCTTCATATCTTCCTAGGCATAAAAGATGTATTTTAATAGGCACAATATTCAGTACGGAAAGTGTAATAGCTGCCAAACAGAAGAGGCAGTAGATTACCATGTAAACTCCTTGAATACTTCCAAGCAACACCCGCAGTTGATACTGCTCCAATTAAACTTCCAGCGAGAGCAAAGTTCAAAGCTTCCCTAGCACTCTTCAACTGAAGAAGTAAAAGACTTTAGCATTTGACAGCAAAAACACGTAACAGTGCATTTGCAATCAAATCATCAAAAAAATAAACAAATGCTACATGATTTATACCCACTTATAGATGCCTGCCAAGGAAAGCTTCTCTCTTGATAGTTCAACAGGACAAAATTCCAACAATTTAAACAATACATTTATTACCCACTATTGCAAACGGAGTCAACATAAAGAAAGGCTGAAAGACGAGGTTTTAATGAAGTTACTATCAGTATGTTTCAATTAAAATTGGATTGCATAAATGTGAGCTCTCATCAGTATCAGTTTGTGAATGAAAAGGAGCAGAATATCCCGTGTTCTTACTTTACTAGTTATAATAAACAAACTTTGTTTCAATTCTAATAATGGAATGTAACAGACAGTACAGTCTACGACATCTAGAAGTTCACCAGTACTCAACTTTGATACATTCTTTGTGCTAATAGTTCAATCACCAGTTTCAACTTTAGCATAAGATATTGGCAAAACTAAGAGTCATACGATTTCTTTGGAGGGAAGGGAAATATCATTCCTTTACAAAAGCAAGCAATACTCATAAAATTTTCGAAGCATATAAGGATCCTCGCACACGCAAAGGGGGAAGAAATTTAGACCCTTGTCATCCAGCTTCCCCAACCCATAAGTTAAGTATTGTGTACTAACAACGGATTTATAATGTGTGAAATTTAGATCCTTGTCATCCAGCTTCCCCAACCCACTAGTTTTATTTGTAAACAGAAGACACTCCCGTATATCCTCATAAATAAATAACCACATTCTCTGCTAGTTGTACTTTCTAGGAAACCTAAAATGCTTAGTTCAATATGTATGTGACAACTACTGGCCATAGAAAAAAACCATCATTCAGTCATTCTTTCAAACCACATAAGAAAATAGCCACTATTGGTAGTTGTCACCATGCCAAAAAAACACAAATTTAACTGACTGATCACACAAAATGAACTGCCATGCAACATTTCATGCCGACAACAATCCCCTCTAATAAAACCCCAAGTCAATAAACAAGAAGCTAACAGCGGAACTGACTTGCTTCCACAGACTTACTGCTCCCCAATTGGACAGCGCATTTACAAATCAAGAATTCGAGCAGGTCCATTAGCACAAAGTTGTCACAATCACGATCAACAGAGAAAAAAATATCCAATGTAGTTCACACTCATTAACAACCCAAAAGAATTTATACTCAATCCAATCCACAAGCAAATCATACAACCCTCCATTTGTGCTTTTTGCAATTGAAAGCTAAAGATTTAGCGCCTACCTACTAATCCACTTATTTTCGGTAAACAAAACGTACACCCTCCATCCTCATATTTACATGAAAACAAAAAAAATCTATGAGTAAAAACGATGCCGTTTCAAGATAAAATAAATGGAATAAATAGAGGAACATACAGCGGGGCCATGGACGGGATCGGTAGCGATGAAAGCATCGACATCAGAGGGGGACCAAGAAGGAAGAGGCTTCTCGCGCTTTGTGAATCTTGTGTAGTTTTCGAGAAACGAGAACCTCTCTCCCCAGAACTCCTTGTAACCTTCCCAGTGCTTCCTGAAAAATGACTGTTGTTCTGATGCCGATGCCGATGATGATGATTCTCCCATCTCTCCCTCCCTCTCTCTCTCTCAACCTCTCTTCTTCCTCTTCTTCTTCAAAGCTTCAATCAAAACTCAACAGCAGAATCCCAACTCAGTTCTCTGGAGATTTCTTTTTTTAATTATTATTATTATTATTATTATTATGTTGATGATGGATTGGCTGCTGCTGCTGTTACCGATTGAGTGAGGATGACTAAAGAAGGGAGAGAAACTGATTACGTGGGCGGACTGGGCCTGACATCATTTTTCAACCCAACCGGCCCACTTGGGAGTGTATTTTTTTTTTTGAAAAACAATAATTATAGATTTACAAATAGTATGAGCACAGTGATCTTGACTTTTATCGGATTGGTTTGATAAAAGTGAGCATTCATATTATTCAAATAATATAATAGACCCACAAAATAAAAGCTAAACTTGTACAAAATAAGTTGTACGCACTTAAAATTTAAAACATTATGATTTAACAAACACTAATTCACTTGAAAATTTTATAGATTCCTAGTTTTTATCTGTTATATCTCGTCTAGAATATACATCATATATTGTAAACAAACCAGGATCAGTTGGCCCCTAAGCACCTTTCTTTTTAAATTAAATAATGCTTGCAGCGACTTGAACTAGTGATTTTCAAACAATTCTCTTAATCGAATTTAGATCCATCTTTTCGTTTTAGATGAAAAAAAAAAAGAAAAAAAAACAAAAAAAGACATCAATGGAATGAAAAGTTGAAAACACAGAAAACCAACATTGTTTATTATCAATTTAGTGTTTTTATTCAATTAAATTCATATTTCTCAGTTATTGGTAGATTGATAGAGGAAAAGCCAAAAACAATCCCTCGAGATATACTCATCTTGGAAAAGGATGAAAATTATATCCTGATTTAACCCATAATCTTATTGCATGTGTTTTTAATTTTGTCTTTTTCTATTTATTAACAACCAATCAACACTTCAATTTTTTCTCTGCACGAGATTCCTGATCCTTTGAACATAAGTACCGTGAAACTTAAATTCATTGATGAAACCATCAAATGCAGGTATCGACAACATGCGAAAAAGATACCCATTGATAATCCTGCCAGATGGGGGAAATGAACAAAAGCTATGATCCCAATCTGTCTGGAAAATGCAGGTTACGATCTGATAAAATAAACGTCACGGGCAACACATTAGCTTCTATATATATATATAATACTAGAAAGATCAATCTAAAACGCTTACATTGATCAGACCACTATTACAAAAAGAAGTTTCCTCCTCTGACATTCATTGACAAAACATTCAAAATGGGTTGTACAGAGGCACTCTTACTTACACAACTAACACCGCCATAAACCACCACTTCCAGAGATTCATCTCCTCATCTCTTTCGCTTGGCCGCAGTCCCAGAACCACGGCCGCTTTTCTTCTCAGCAGATGCAGAACCACCTTTTCCTCTGCCCTCAGGCTTCCTCTTGGCACTTGAATTCCCTGCTCCCTTCAATTCCAGTTGTACTTCAATTCCTAGAAAAAAATTAGGCCACAGATTAAAAATTCATTGGTTATATAGCAATTAGAAGTGGTTTCCATAGTCTTCTAGATTGTCATTAGTTAAGATAATATCGCCAGACCTTCTGAATTCAGACTTTGCAATTCTGACTGCAACTTCTCACCATTTGTGGCATCTGCTGACACAATTTGAAACGAAAATTAGAAAAAGAAAAGATCAAGAAAATTTACAGAAAGCGTAACTGATGTTTCTGTAAAAATTGTTGCTTTCCTTTTTACTAAAACACTTGTGAATTTTGTAACTTAAGGCAGTACCTTGAAGTTTTAAGAATACACTAATTAACACAATGCCTGGTTAAGATATTTATATGGAACAAGAAATCTCATACTCCAGCATGAGCCTCAAAAACTAAAGCAACAGTAAAACCAATTGAAACAAGACTTCCAACAAGCTGTGCTTGTTCTTCTCATTCCTCCTGATCTATATGGTTGCCATTTCCTCCACCGTCAAGAGGATTTGCTCGACAAAATGAGATGAGAACGTACCAACCCTTCCATCTCAAAATGCTATATCCAACCAAACAAACAATTTAAACAGAGTCCATTCACCATTTTATTCTATCTAAGCTTAACCACTTGCATTTTGTTTGAGAACTGCAGGTGGGAGGCCTATGATGATAATGACCATCTGTAGTGGGGATTTAGGATGGTGGTAAAATTTTTGAGAATTTGATTGACTTAGTGCCAGCACCTTAACAAACTCGATTTACAACTTCTCAAGATCAGGAAGACTTAAAAAGGATGCTGCAAAACAGTCGCCAATGTGATGGCAAACTGAATGAAACTTTTACTTGAGATAATTTTACCTGGCCCCTCTGTATCTGAAGCATTTTCTTCTTCATTCTCAGCCAAATTGTCCCCATTCTCTTCTCCAATTCCGTCATCAGGTGGTTCTAACATTGCCGCAATCCGCTTCTTAGGAGCCTTTTTCATTCCAGGAAGTGGAACCAAATCTGCAGCTTGTACCATTCGCGATTTGCTTAGTGCATTATAAGCTCTTGTTAGGGCTGATTTGACAGCTGGTGGAATGCCTTCCAATGGATTTGCATGACCCTGATACACAGTATAACCATAAATATGCTGAAAGTGAGATAGCCCTTGTAAAATCCAAGTATTATGTGATGTACGGTATAGGTACCTGAAATTTTGACAGTTCCACAATACTATCAAAGTCCTCCTGGCTTATTGAGTAAGCATTCATGAACTCAACAACTTTCTTAACAGCTTCATCCTGGTCATTACATCACACACAAGAAAAATCACAACCAAATCCCATGAGCCGGTTTCAAGGTAAAAAGGCAAAATGATTCCATCTAAGTGCTAAGACCCAAAATCACCTGAGGTGAAAAGCTCTAGCCAGATCTTGTACATTAACATTAGGCACCAATATCTAGAAGTGGCCGATAGATATTTGGATAAGATATGTAGGAAAATTTTACATCAGGGCTTGTAGAAATGTCAGTTTTCAATCATCCATTTAATCCCTTAGAAATTGTGCACAAAGACTGAGACTCTTAAGAACTGTAGACACTCAGTGGAGTGAAAAGAAGCTTCATATGAAAACAAAATTGTTTTTAAAGTAAGCTGTAAGTACAACGGGAAACAAATGAAGCAGAGCGTTGGATACGACAAATAATAAGTGCCAACTGCCATAATCAAGAAAAATAAATGAAAAGACATGGTTTCTTAAAGTGCATGTACGAATGGCTACACCTTAATTAAAGGGAAACAGGAAAAGGAAACAGAAGAGGGAGAAGAAAAGAGAAAGAGACGGACAGGGAGAGGGAGGGAGAAAGCAGCCTATACCACGATATAAGAGCTCAAACATAAAAATAGCAGTCCCTGAACTATAAGCTTTATCAAATCCCCCTATCATAGTAGTCAATCTACAATCAGATGTCTTTCAGGGGAAACAAAAGGGAAAAAAGAATCAACAGAATGATGTGTTTGTATTCGATGCTAAATTTGAGGCTATGATTATGGTGGTGCACATGCCTTTGACACAAGGCATGCTAGCACTAGAATACTAATGTTGTTTCTTCACATATAAGCTTAAGCTTTTGAGTTAAGTAATTAGTCAGCACAAACTTAGAAGAGAACAAAGTTCTAACATGCTTTAGTTCACCCTTTAAATTTATCATTATTGCTCTTCTTAATCTCATTCATCAGATTGTGAGGGCATCTTGAATCTAGCTTGCACAGAACCACTACAAAGCAAGGAATTGGTGGACTAGTATCTTACATTTGACTTAGAAACAATTATACCAGCAAACTCACTATAGACCAAAGGTATATCTGGTGTACAGCCATTTCAATGACTCAACTAACAGTGACAGTTAATTCAAGTGGCCCTTCCCTTGAGTCCTGACCACTTTAAGATAGGCACAAGACCCTGCAGCCACCAGCAGTCTTTGCCTGAGAAAGGCATTGTTGAACACCTCTTGGTGCTTAAGAAAATGCCTTTGAAACACTAACCATTCAAAACATTCATAATACACTACCTAGTCCTAGGCAGCACATGGATTGGATCAGTCAAAGTTTCAACAATTAAAGTAAAATAACAAAAATGACATCTAACCTTAGGCAGCGCTCGAAGTGGCTCTGTTAATTGTTTTAAAAGAAGAGAAAAATAATCAAGTCGAAGAGTATCCCTGCACCATAAACCACACAAGAATAATTAAAAATTTTGAAAAAGAGATGCCGATCCAAGAATAATTGACAGACTACATATTTTCAAACTTAGAACAGAAGGAAAGACCATAATATATACATAAACTGTCAAATACCCAGAGAGCCAGGACAGAGTCCTCTTAATAATATATTCTCCTCCTCCAGCTCCCCATAGGAAAAAACAATATACTTGAATGTGCTTGCAAATGATCTCTCTCTCTCTCTCTCGCTCCACAACCAGACACACAGACATACACATTTTAGTTAAATTTGGTTAACAGGTAAATTTAATTTGTAGAATCTAGCATAAGTTTTTAGCTATATCCGTATCTATAAGGTCAACTCATCTCCCAATCTTGTGTAATTATATCTAAGAGTAGTGCTACACCTCCCAAATTTCTATCCCAAATGATGTGGCATTCATCCACTTAGATCTTGCAAAGAATTAACATGCCACATCACATGCCACATCATTTGAGATGAAATTTAGGATGTCAATCATTACTCTATATCTAATTTCCATTTTCTCATACACACACAAACAAGAGCTTCTCGTCAACTTTGAATGACAACAATTTAATACTTCTAGTTATTTTTGGCACTGAATCTCCATGTATAAGAATCCAGAAGAATCTTAATTTAAATCAACACCGTTTAGGTCAACACATGAGGCATACCTACAATGTAACTATATACAGTTATGGCCTAAGTGCAAGTGTATCCCGAGTCTATATTTCAGGACATTAACACAAGGAACACTCAACACATGAGTCTGCACGTCTTAGCTTGTTCAGCAGCTACAACAAAAACTCAACTAAAACAGACATATTTGTCAACTCATTTGGTCGGTTTAGAGTTGAATTTAGCATAATATCTATAAGACACTAAGAAATTAAAAATAAATTCACCACTTAAAAGCAGGTGATTTTGTAATCAATTCTTCTACCGATCAATAAGTGACCAAAATCATAGAAAAAGCGGATCAAATAACAACCGACCAAGTGGTTTAGTACTGTCTGCCTCCGCAAGGGATTGAACTTCAAACCAGAATTAACCAACAAATTTAAAATAGGGAAAAAGAATTTACCTTCCCAATTTAGATTTACGAGAAGCAAGATGATGAAAATGCAGATCTTCTAAAAGCCTCAAATTTTTGCCCATTGTCGAATTCTTTCCCAGCCATCCACCAAACCTGTTAAAATTCCTTTCCCCCTGCAGACATGAGGCCCGTTCTGATGTTAAGAATACATCTAATCCAGATAGGTCACTGTCACTGTCTCTCCAAAAAAATTGCGAGACAATAAAACAAAAATAAACGTCTTATGTTACATATTTTTGGAAATTATGAGATTTACATTTTGCATTTTCGTTTAAATCTATTGGCGTAAGCAGAATAAATTTTAACAAAACTTGTGGCACTGAAAGCATGCCTTCTATGCAGAGAGGTATTATTATATTAAAAAATTGGATCTCCAATTTCCATGCTGGTAATAAAAACAAAGCATTTTGCAAAGCTTAGCATAGTCCTCAAGTGTACTTAATCTCATGTATTAGTCATGACACTATGGAATAAAGTAGAGATAACAAACCCATCGAAAAAGGCCTGGGAAGAAGAAAGTCCACCACTAAGCTGTGCGACAAAAGAAAGAGTACAAGAAAGAAAACACGACTAATTCATGAAGTCCTAAAATTCATAGGGCTAGGAAATCTTGAAAAATAGGAAATCGTCATTACTGAACAACCACAAAATAAGCACTCTCAAAAAATCCCTAACATGAAAATTTTCACCTGGTCCTCTATTCTCTCAACTGCTTTACTCCACTCCATTTACAAAATTAACTGGTAAACTAGTTGGTAACAACCCTAAGCGATAAGAGAGACCAATACCTCTTATGTGATATACCCTAATAAATGAGGATTGGTCATCATAGCAAAGAGAGAATTGCACTGACACCCTCCAAGGTTCGTCAACCTGTAGGTCAGATGGGGAAAGATCAGAAAACTATCAGCCAGATTCCTTGTCGACGACAACTGTTAACAATAGGGAGTCTGACTGATAGGTTTTCGATCTTTCCCTACTTTTCAGACACTTTGACAAACCTCATGGGGTCTTGGTGGATTCTCACATTTATCAATTATATTGACATGACAAACCACATTTACATAAGCAAGAAAACCACAGATATATCCCTAAATATATAATGGCATTTTCTACATAATATTACTCTTCTTCAATCAATACTATGACTTAGATAGAATAAATCATTAAAGCAATTTAATAAGGCTAAAAGGAAGTGTAACCTCCATGACTGACATCCTTTACCTGCTCAAGTGTCTCCCTTTGTCCATGCATCAGTGCAGCACTGATTAAAAAGAATTAAATATGGTCATTTGGCCAAGTGAAAGTCATACAAAGAATTCTGAACATATTTCACAACTGGTACATACGGAATAATACAAGATGCAAGCGAACTGCTTTGAGAGAGTTGCCACTGTTGATTCCTTCGGATCTGGACATTGAATATATCACCATCACTGATAGACTCAGCAGCACGGGCAATCAAGCTCAATCGCTTCACTTCATCTCTACCAGCTGAACTTGGCCTATAATTAATATAATTTTCCTGCAATATAATTAAAAAAAATTACCATGTGGGGCATTCATTAAAAGCAAACGCAAGAGGTTCCCATTATGGTAGATCGTTAAACATACAATTAATTCTATAGTAATTATAATTCAATATTTAATACAGTAATATACTGAACTGAAAAAAGTTGACCGCCTAAAAAGGGATGATCACATGGATTAACCATAAGAAAATAAATGCTATCTAATAATATAATATGATTTAACCTAAGAAAATATAATAATAATCTTTCAATGAAAACATTATCTTTTATAATATAATTATGAATCTGCTTATCTTTTCGATAAAAAATAATTTTTAATGGAAAATAATAAAGAAAACTTTACTTCATTTGGGATATGGTAAGAATCTGGTTACTTTTCCAGACAATTTTTGGGTTCTTAAACAATTGCTTCTAGGGATTAGTTGTCCACTCTTTAGGCTACGGAACAGTATACCCTATCTGTTTGTATAATCTATTTTGCCAGAAGCAATAGGCTCAGCGTCTGTTGATCAAATTGTCTTGGGCCAAGGCTGCCAAGAATAATAATTTCTGGGTCATACAATTTATAAAAAATACTGATAATACCCAAATTAGATTTGTCTCAATTTAGGGTGTGGGCAGAATAGGAATCTTGAACCACAGTCATTCTGAGAGGTCATCCAACATAGTAAATCAAATCCTAAACAAAAGTAACTTTCACTTGAACATGCCTTTTGACATAAACTTAAGCAGAATTTGATTCTTAACTATGAATCATCCAAACTTGAAAGAACTTTACTCTCAAATAAGCTGATAAAGATAAGACGGTTTAATCAATTAATAGGGTCAAACTTAGATGTCTGGATTACTAGGTGGGTTAGATGATGTCCATGCCTGATAACATAGAGAAGTTGTCGCCATCTTAGAGAATATTATTACGGTGTCCGCAGAAAAGTTCGGGACTTGAATTTTTAAAAAACTGCAGAGATAAAGTAATCTCCAACCATGATCTAAATTGTCTTGATAATTAGTAATTGCTAATCAAACAAACGAGCTCTAATTGAGGAAGAACCTGAATAAGTAGCGGGACAAGATCCGGATCACTCATGCTTAGATCAATCCGCTCATCCATTCTCAACTTCCCACCATTAAAGCCAAAAAGCCTACAGCCACAAATGTGTGTTAGCATGACAAAATTCAATCAAATACAATTAATTTGTAATCATGTTAGCTATACCATTTTCTTTTTTGTAGCCTAAGTAAAGAGGGGGGGTAAAGAAGCAGCTTACTGACTGATCTTAAACATCATAAGCCTTAGAATAGAGAAGCATAGGAGCTAAGTTAACATCCATGTAAAATCAATTTACAGATGAGAAGTTGAGACAATTCAGAATTTCATGATTATGGACATGATTGTCCCATAATTGTGATATAAATGATCCATTATACGTCTACATAGTAATAAGAGTCAGAATTATGGTCCATGATGCAGCTCGATAGCACAGGCATGATGTTTCGTATAATCAAAAAGGTAATCGAACCTTTCACTCCAAGCACTTTCAAGAAGATATAGATCTTATATTACATGAGAACAAAAGTTCGCAAAGAGCAGAGAGGAGACAAGGATTAAAGTTCAGATTACAACTAATAGCCTCAAATATCAGCAGATGAACTGTTCTGAGCAATTTAATGAAATAGATAAGATCCGAGTGCCTTACTTATCAACAGCTGTGAATGGTGAAATATCTTCATCCTTTGCACTGCTTAGAAGGCGCTGTCTTATGTCATCATACTTGATAACTGACATGGAGAGACTCATATACTGCAGCTGGTTTATAGCCATGCGAATATCTCCATTCACTCTGTCTGCAAGCTCCTCCAATGCAATCTGAAGGTCATAAATAAAAAATAAGTGATTCCATGCTTATATGTCTTCAAATCTAACCAATAGAAAAAAAAATGTGAAAACAAAATAATGGACACTAAATGTTTTGGATATACTTGATTGACTCTGAATTCTCCAATCCTTAAATTTAACACAGAGACCCAGAAATACGAAAATAAAGAAAGACAAAAAAAATTGACAGAGAGTTGATGAATTTCAATTTGAACTTTAATGATAGTAAAGACAATCTACTCAACTTTAAATATGGTACCAAAATTAAAATCACTTCAAGTACCCTGAACTTAAATGATAGTAAAGATAATCTACTCAACATCAATATGGTACCAAAATCAAAATCTCTTCAACTACCCTAACAACTACCACGTCATGCTCTTTCGGACAGCAACTCATTGTACATCCTGGAGATAATACAAGGCTGAAAGAGCCATCACAAGGGCATGAAATGAATAGATAATCAAGGAACATCCACAGACACACACACATATATAAACAAATTCCAAGGAAATAAACAAAATAATATCATTAAAGGATGATGTACCTCATTAACCTCAAGACCTTCAGCATTTGCAATTTGCATTAACCTTTTTGCAATCTACCACACCAAAAAAAAAAAAAAAAAAGAGCGTTAGAAGCTCCATACTAAGAACAAATTGTCTCATGATGCAAAGTGAATGTTAACACCTGGCGTATACACGAGCAGCATAAAATTATGAATGTGTAAAGGAAAATGGAGGTCTTAGACTCTCTATTCAGTGGGCTACACATAAGCAACCAGGTTGTACATACTTTGAAGCATTAAAGTAAAAGGTAGGCTTTAGTCTATGTTCAAGGGAAATAAGTTTAACAGCCCATTTTTAATAAACATCAAAATGCGATAACAAAAGCAGAAACACTAAGAAAATATGCCCCTTCTTGTTTGCTTAAAATCTTTCATAGAATGAATCTAGGCTTTACATTTACCTCAGAATGTTTTCAGAGAACAGGCATAATAACCTGACTTCAAGTCTAAAGGACAGGAATAAACAAGCATGATAACAGAACGAACCCAAGGTTATCATTAAAGCAAAAGGCATTTAGATTCACCTGCTATAGAGCTCAAGAAATCTTAACAGCTTCTAACATAAGTAAGACAAATCTCTTTCATAACAACTGTGTGAATGTCATAATAGAAAACGTGGAAGCCACATCACAATGAATTACTTGGCAGATATTCAAGCTATTCAAGGCAATTTTTATGCAAACCAGTTACTTTCGTATATCTAAAAACTACAAAAGATCAGTTTTCTTTTCATAACATCTATCTCAAAACTAAGAACAAGAGTCCAATGCTCATCCCATATTTTCTGAGGTAGCTAACACAGGAAAATCAAAGCTAAGCAATAACAAAACTTATTCACATCACTAGATTAACAAAAATCCAAATAGTATAAATGTGAAGTGTTCAGAAGTTCTTTTAAAGAAGAGAAACACTGGACTGAAAAAGATTAAATAAGACAAAAAAGGGAAATACCTCCTGTTTTCTAGGTTTCCGGAATCTGAGATCTGAGCAGTAGTTCACAAGACTCTTCAATTTCTGACTATAGCGGTCATTACAGATACAGATAATAGGAATTTTAGAAATCTTTATGCTGGCAATGAGATCAGCAATTCCACCTCTATCTCCAGCAGACATCCCATCTACCTCATCCATAATCAGGACAGTTTTCGGATGTTTTGAACTGAAATTTAAATCAACAAATTAGTGAAGTGAGGAAAAAAAAAAGAACCAAAGGAGTTTTAGGTACATTCTAGATCCTACGAACTAATTCAAGACACAATGAGAAAGCAGAACAAACCGATCCATATTAGTACTGAGGGCCTCATTGCTGACAAGTTCCTTTATGGAATTTGCATTGCTCCCACCAATTCCTTTGGAAATCTTGGCATCAGCTTTCCCTCGGCTATCACTAGCATTTACCTTGATATGGTAAGGGATACACATGAAGGAAGATAGCGAAAGTTAATAACATCGAGTCATACAATATGACAATGAGCTAATAAGAAAGATATTCTAATAATAAAAGGAAAAGAATAATAAGCGATACAATACACCATTGACCTCACAAGAACTATGCTGATGCTCTAATGATCACCAAAAGCCTTTGTCAAAAGTATGTTACCTCAATAGCCTGGAAACCCAGCATCTGACAAACCAACTTTGCTGCTGTAGTTTTCCCCATACCAGGTGATCCACTTAAAAGCGCAGCTTTTTCAGCACTGGCATCATTTTGTTTCTTTCCATTTCGTTTAGTTCCAGTGTCAAGAAACTTCTCATTCCAGTGCGCCAACCATGTATGAAGCTGCTTAACCTGCATATTAGTACAATGAAAAATCATAACTCCAATGCTTCACCATGTTAAAATAAATATTAAGATTAAACCTCTGATGGCAGACACAGCTGCTAGAAAAAAAACGCATACCAGTTGCTGATTCCCAACAATCTCATTGGGAGATTTTGGCCTATACTTCTCTGTCCATGTAAGTGAAGATTGCTGGATATTTTGCCCTTTCCTTTTGGCAGGAGAAGCAACTGTTTTCATTCTTTCACTGGGTGCTTTTGGAGCCGAAGTGCCTGCACAATGAACCGATTTTTCAAAATTTGGAAGACACTAAAAAAAAAAGGCAAAAAAGTGCAACCAACCAACTAAAAGGAGAAGCAAGAACAAGTTCAAAACATTCAAGTCAACTGTCATCCACTTCAAGCATTGCAAACCACATGGCCTCCGCTTAGACTTACGATTATTAACATGATATTTCATATAAATACATGTGATAGCACAACTGAAAACGCAAGAATAATCAAAATGGAAGAAAATCAGAAAATACATTAAGGTATTGCTTTTTGATACATTTATGTAAATCATCATCTTCTACTAACCAGTGAATAGGTAAAATCATGTATAATTTGACAGCACAACTGAAAACCACAAAACAATAAAATTGGAATTTCAGCATTGCTCCGTGTTCACCAGTTAATAACACAATTAAAGATTGAATAAGTACTTCAATATCATAACAGGTTCACATCGACCAGGTCCCCCAGTCTTCCCTAACAAAATAAATTATCCCTCTTCAAATTTCCATCAGACATGCAATTTTAAAAAATCTTCTCCGGCTAATCGCTAACATAACATTAAATACTAAAAAATGAAACTAAATAATTCTTCACATAAAGAGAAAACATGAAACCATACTGCTGCATGGGCACAACAAAATTGTTAATGACTGAGAATCAAAAGGCCATGTGTTTCAAGGTAACATGGGAACTTTCTTCTTTTGCAAACAAAGGCTACCAAATTTTGATCCCTGGTAGCATAAAAAACCCAGCATAGGCATAGGAAGACCTGATAGCAGAAAATGACAGAGTGGCCTTAAACAACACCTTAATAAGCAATTCAACAGCTACTTGTGTTTATTATGTACAATCTTTTTCTATAAACAACTTGACAATACTTTCTCAAGAGACAACGAATGCCCAATTAGTGTACAGCTACTAAAACAAAGTCAAAAATAAGACCACACACCAATCTAAAAACCCAGCATTATGATACTGAACAACATTCAACAACAATAACATGCATCTCACTGACTTCCACATTATTGATACTGAACAACAGTCAGATGATACCAGATGGTAGACTTAACATGCAATTCATTTCAAGGCAGCACTGTGAACCACATACAAAATCACAAAGTTGGATGACAATGTTAGAAAATCAAACCAACAAAACAGATCACAAGCTAGGAATCAGATGTTAAATTGATATAAGTAAACACAAGGCTGTTTGCTCCTACTCTTCGCTTCTATATTTTGAGGAATTTTCTTAGGCAAAGATGCTGCAACTTTCTCAACAGATTTCTTTGATTCTGCTTGTGCAAGTGCCTTCATAGGCTTTGAAGCACGGATCATGTCAAACAATCCATCCTCTGGAAGGAAGGGAGTGCTACAAACGAAAAATTTGAGCCAATAATTAGAGAGGATATATAGGACTCAATTACAATTGTTTGTGAGCATGGATCAAAGATGGCAAACCCCAGCTCTTTGGCTTTTGTTGATTTGGCTCCCCCAATGTCTTCATCACATAAAAGATAATTCTGCAAAAAAGATAATGTTATCAAACGTCAATACAGCTATGAAACCAATCAAATTTAAGATTGAAGTTCGGAACTACCGTTTTCTTGCTGACAGATCCAGTAACACGACCCCCATGGCGTTTAATTAAATCTTCAGCTTCTTCTCTCTCCAAACTGTCAATTCAGTCAAAGTTCATTATAAATCTCAAGTTGAAGGTTAATATTAACAGTGCTGAAATGCAATCCAATAAATCATGGCAACCACAATATCATTACACACATCAGATAGAGTCCAGGCAAAACATTGTATGGATCACAGAAGAAAGAAGAATACCAAGGATTTCTACACACAATTCCAAGGACAAACAAGCACATGTAAAACCACGGAGATATAAGGTTCACTACCTGTCAAGTGTTCCACTAATTACAAAAGTTAAACCAGCTAAGCAATCAGGAGCACCTTCAGGGACTTCCTGATAGAGAGGAAAAATAAAAGCATTCATGTTAACATCAAGAGCAACAGAACCATTATAATTAATTAAGGAATATGTTCCTAGAACCATCCACCTTTTCTCCTTTGTGCGGGGGATCTTTCCTTTCTCCAAAATTCATAAATCCACCCCGCCCACCACCTCTGCCCCTTCCAACAGCAGGTGCCCCAGATGCTCCTCTACCGCCACGACCCCTTCCACTGGACTTAAGAGGGGATTCTGCCTTTTTAACATCCTCCTCCTCATCATCATCAATATGTACAGATTTCTGTGCAACTGCTCTGCCTGAACCAGACTTCAATTTCTTACTGGGAGTGCCACCAACAGAATTCTTCTTCACACTAGGTGGCACAAAGTCGTCATCGTCATCATCAGCTTTGTGAAATTTTTTCAATGGGGAGGATCTAACTGATTTGCCATCATCTTTCACTGCTTTCCTCTTGGCCGGAAGTTCCTCCTCTCCTCCATCTTCTGGTTTTTGTTTGTCTGTAGCAAAATACTTGCTCGTTTTTCTTCTCCCCATACTTTCATGGCCTCCACACCCCTATTTATATCAAATGAAAAATATTAAGCCAAGTCAGACTATAAATATGCACATCAGCATCCTCAGTTTTCCATCCACTTAATGGAGTACAGTTATCCAAGAAGAAAACCATTTGGAGTCAAAGTGGAGAATATGAATCCAAGTGTTGAAGTCAGAACATACCAACAAGGATCATAAATGAGAAACATTAGGTGTATGACAGAAGGCTCATCTCTTATCACCATTACGAGATTGACAGTTGTTGAAGAATTCTCATCACCATTAAGAGACTGACAGTTGTTGAATAAGCTGTGGAAGCATATTAAGAAGAATCTGAATTTGATAGAATGGACGAAAACAATGCTGATAAAGTCCTTCCCTTGTGCTAGACAATCTGAATACATCATCTGTGCATCAGGATGTAAACTTGGCCAAAGACAAATTGCATCAAGACTCTGACATGGTACAAAACAAGCGGATTGAAATTGACAATGTACAAGTTGCCTGTGATGATAATTTGTCAAAATCATGTGATAGTCGTCAAGGAGATTGAAACTAACAAGGAAAAAAAATGAAGAGAGAGTGAGAAAATAACTCTGCCAGGTTATCATCATGAGCAGCATGTATGTTGTCAATTTCAATCTCCTTATTTTGTACCATGTCAGAGTCTTGATGCACAACTTGTCTTTAACCAAATTTACATCTTGGTGCAAAGATGTACTTAGATGGTCTGGGTATGAGGGAAGAACTTAATCATCATTGTTTTAGTCCATTCTATCAAGTTCAGATTCTTCGTAATATACTTCCACAGCTTGTCCAACAACTGTCTATCCCTTAATGATGATAAGAATAAGCCTTTTGTCAAACAACGAATTTTGTTCATTGATGATAATCCCCATTGGTACATAATCCCTCAACACTTGAATTCCTATCCTCTACAAAAGAGCTAGTGCCCATTGTCATTTTTCACAGATGAATTCATCAGAAATCAGCTCCCAGACTCACCACAAGATAGAAACAGCAGGTTTTAAATTTCTGGTAATTTATCCAATCTGTAAACTTTATACAATAACACAAACATAAACGACGTATATAAATATATATCATGTATATAACAGAAAACAGACTCACGGGCTCAGAATTTGTTGTCTCCAAATTGCTCAGTGCAGTATTTGCAGGAATTGTAGCATTGTCTTTGTCTTTGCTATGTGGTTTCAAAAACCACTTCCTAATATCTTGCGGCTGTAAGTCAAACCAAAAGCTGAATAAATCAACTATAATTTTTCAGTCATAAGACAACTAAACCCTCTACTTAATTCTCACTTAAAAAAACACAATAAAATAAAGAAAATGTACAAAATTAGAAAGCCTACTCATTCTCAAAGCACATTATTATTACTCTTTTTTCTCTCATTTTCCCAGAAACCAAACAGAAAAGCATCAAGAAATTCATAACGTACAAAAATAAAAAGCCTAAATTACCATATTTAAACTTCACACACGGAAGAGGTACTGCAATTGGTTGATTGTTTTCACAGAGTTCACCTTGAAAGCACAATCTGTAAGACAAAAATTAACGGCATTAAAAAAAATATAAAACAAAATTTATTAACACTAACAATGTGTTTCGAATTAATGAGGTAAACATTTTATTATAAATAATAATAATAACAACAACCATGCAAAATAAAGAAATAACGAAACTAAACCTCAAAAATAATAGAGGGGAAAGGAAGAAGAAAAGAAACCACTCAGAATAAAAGGTTTTGTAACTTTTTTGAGCAAAGAGCAGCAAAGGGAAAGTGAAGGAAAAAGACGTTAATAGTACCAAAATCTCGCTCCCTCTCTCCCTCTACTATGGGTCGGCAAACTCGGGCTCGGATCCGGTTCTGATCAACCCGATCCGAACCGGGTTGGGAAAAAGATAATCCAAATCAACCCCATGATCCGAGCCGATAAAAAATTTAATCATTTTCAATTCATATTGGGTAAATTGGGTTTCGATTGGAATTGTTCGGATTGTGGTTTGGGTTACAACCGGTTCGGATTGGAGAATTCAACGCAACTGGTTTGAAGCGCAAAGCCGAACCGAACCGAACAGAAAATCTAAGATGAAATACGTACATAACATATTAATAACCCATCAGTGAAAATTACGAACAGCCATTGTACAAGAGAAGACTGAACAGTTTCAGAGCCCGTAACGCCTCTTACGATGCCCAAATGAAGATTGAATTACAAACAGCTTTTCATGCACAATGTGGAAGCGCATGTACAACCCTACCTTGCTGACGACGGCGAACGAAGCCGGAGGCAGCGACAGCGGCTGGAACGAGGAAGCAAATCGAGAACGGCTAGAAGCTGCAGCGTCGGCACACTTGAACGGAAGTGAGCGGCGGGCGTGAGGGAGGGCGTTTGTAAGTTTAAGGTTAGAGAAAGTAGACCGCGAGCGCTGGCGCGGGCGTGTGCGTGAGCGGTTGTTTGCGGCGGCAGCGGTTTCAGTGAGTAAATGCGTCGCTCTGTCGAGGAGAAGTCAACAAAAAGACGGGAATTTTGACGATTAGTTCAGGTTTCGCCGTCTTGGTGTCTAAGTTAGACGGTCGGCTCAGACGGATTGGATCGGATTAAATACGGATCGGTTCAAAGTGCTCATTGCGCCCGGTACACGTCAATATTTTAAAAATTACCTCAATATCCTAAAATTTATTTTTGTTAAAATTTCTATCGATATTTTTTAAAAACTGATAAAAAATTACTAATTTATCCTCATTTTAAAACATTTCAACTCAACAAATATCACCTCTTTCTTCTCTATTGAAGCAAATAAACACTCATTTGCTGTAATTCCCTCAATTATCAAACTCAAACAAATAAACACTGTAATTCCTTGATCGGCATCACCTCTGTAATTCCTTCACCAGCATCACCTCTACCAAAACAAATATTTATTCTCTATACATGGTAAATCAAATTTTAACAAGAGTAAACTAAGGTTGAGAAGGGGAAGCTGCCACAACTAAGAAAGAGAAGCTTACTTCGTCGCTACATAATCGCCGGCGAGAGCTGATCCTTTACTGTAAAATGATCATAATTTAACTAGTTGAGGTAAGTAATTCTTTATAAATAGTTTTCTTGTTGATATTCAGGGAAAAAAATAAAAAAGTTAGGGTTTATATAGAAAAAATAGATTAATTAGTTGTAGGTCTTTCATTACATGTTCAAAAATAAATTTCTAATTGTTTTGCTGCATGTAAATTGTGAAAAATTGATGGATTGTACCGATTATAATTTTTTCATATAACACACGATTTGGTCGTGTAAGGTATTGCACTTACACCTTCATGTATTGCACAATTACACGACTTCATGTATTGTACATGCACGACCTTCATGTATTACACGACCACAAAATTACAAAACTTTTTTTACTATTTTTAATTCATTATAATAACTTAGTTATTTAAAGACTTAATTTTTGTTAAGAATTTATATTTGTTGCTATGCAGAAAATGTCAACAAAAAGTATTCAGGAAAAAATGAAATGTGGCAAACCGAAAGTGAAATATACTAATTTGTCATCGTTAGAACTAATAAGAATAATGTGAAGGTTCATTTTGTTATTATTCTTAACTAAGTATGTTATTATTTTTAACTATGTAAAAATTGTATAAAGTTATTAATATTTGTTGCTGTGCGGATTCCGACAACATTTGATGATAACCAAGTATTGCCACACTTGCGACTGTGTTTTCAACCAGCCTTTGATTAAGAGTTGTTTCTAATTGATTTCATGGATTTATTATCTGCAGACATTCCTCATGTATGCATGTATGCTTCGGCAGAGGAAGAAAGCAGTTTGAAGATAAAAAAAACTTTTTAAATGGTTATAATATATTTAATTACGATATCCATTAGTGTATCCTATCCAAATATTGATATAGTAAACTGATAACTTTGTTTATTTATAATAATTAATCTCTATCATTTCTCAAATTGTTGAATATACAAATTTATTTTTTTACTGTAATTTATGAACACACGATTTGATCTACGTTCAAAAGTAATGCAGAGTGGGTTTCTAAACTCCATTCCACTAGCTATTTCCTCGAAGAAAAATTTCACATCATCATTAGTTTAAGTTTGAATTGTAACTGGTGAAATAGGATCAGATATCTTAAGTTTGAACTTCATTGTGATTTTGAATTTCCAAGTATCTATATCAAAACTTCAGCTAACTGCTCCACCAATTCGGTATATGTTGTCGATCGTGGTATCATTATCCCTTTAACCTTGGAACCTTTGAACTTATACTCGTCATTTTGCTCGATCCATTCACCATTGAAAGAGAATAGGCACACGTACCAAAACCATTTCTGATGATATAATAAAAACAATAATATCAAATTTAATATACAAGTAAGTACACGACCTACACGACTTACACGACTATATTACTTACACGACTTACATGACTAACTATATGACGTACACGGTATCAAGAGAATGCACGACGCGAAACATGTTAGTCATAAATAAGTTATATTGCTAAAAAAATAATTAAACAACTTACATTGCATATATTTTTATATATAAGAAAAAATGGTGAAAATAAAACATTGCAATGTTAGGAAATTTTCTAAATTTTCCTCAAAATTTAAAAATTTAAAACCCACAACATTAACATACCTTATTGGGTTGTTTAATAAGCAATGCACCTTTAAAAAAAGAGTGGGTGTTAAAGAAATGAATATATAATTGTATTTTTGTAAGAAGTTATGAGAGATTTTGAGAGATTCTAAGAGATTTTGAAATAATCGGCAGCAAAAATGAAGTTGGATGAAAGAAATGAGGAAATGAATATGAAGACAATTCATTGAGTGAATTTGATACATTCATTAAGGGTATTTCTGACTTTACTCACATTTGTCAGTGTATCCATGAAAATTAAAAAATGAAGAGGTATTTCAATAATTTTAAAATTATTAAAGGGTATTTAGTTAAAAAAAACCCTAGTTCAAATTCAGATCACAACAATTTGAAGTGCACTTTTTTTTATAGAGAAATTGAATTACATATTAAAAACCAAAGAATCCAAAGAAATAGAATAAGGCTTTTTTTTTTAATTTAATGATTTAATTTTAATTAGTTAAATCATTAAATTTATTTTTTGAAATTTAAAGAAAATTTTCAGTTATTAAATCATTAAGTTATTAAATTAATTTTTTTAAATTTTTGTTAATTTAAAAGGTTTTAATGATATCATTTAAAAATATTCTTTGAAATATTTTTCTCTAATTAATTAATTTACATCCTTACCTAAATAAAATTTAACAATTAGCATTATTACGAATATTTATCTTCATAATTTTTATGAATGAAAAAAATCATAAACTATAATAAAATTTATTAACATATATTATTAAACTATTAAAGATTTTTATTCAATTGAATATGATTTATGTTAAGTCCCGCAACGAGCGCAACCCTCGTGCTTAGTTGCCACCATCGAGTTTGGAACCCTAAGCAGACTGCTGGTGATAAGGCGAAGGAAAGTGAGGATGACGTCAAGTCATCATGCCCCTTATGCCCTGGGCGACGCACGTGCTACAATGGCCGGGACAAAGGGTTGCGATCCTGCGAGGGTGAGCTAACTCCAAAAACTCATCCTCAGTTTGGATTGCAAGCTGTAACTCGCATGCATGAAGCCAGAATCGCCAGTAATCGTTGGTCAGCCATATGGCGGTGAATTCGATCCCGGGCCTTGTATACACTGCCCGTCACACTATAGGAGTTGGTCATGCCCGAAGTCGTTACCTTAACCGCAATGGGAGGTGCCGAAGGCAGGGTTAGTTACTGGAGTAAAGTCGTAATAAGGTAGCCGTACTGAAAGGTGCGGCTGGATCACCTCCTTTTCATGGAGAGCTAATGTTGTTGGGTATTTTGATTTTACACTGCTTCACACCACAAAAAGAAGCGAGCTATGCCTGAGTTAAACTTGGAGATGGAAGTCTTCTTTCATTTCTTGATGGTAAAGTAAAACTAAGCCCATGAATTCATTATCCTAGGTCGGAACAAGTTGATAAGATCCCCCTTTACGCCCCTATGTCGCCACACAGGAGGGACTTGGAGGCGTAAAAAGGAAAAAGAGGGATGGGGTTTCTCTCGCTTTTGGCATAGGGGCTCCCAGCGGGAGGCCCGCACGACGGGCTATTAGCTCAGTGGTAGAGCGCGCCCCTAATAATTGCGTCGCTGTGCCAGGGTTGTGAGGGCTCTCAGCCACATGGATAGTTCAATGTGCTCATTAGCGTCTAACCCTAAGACATGGATCATCCAAGGCACATTAGCATGGCATACTTCTCCTGTTCGAACCGGGGGTTTGAAAACAAACTCCTCCTTAGGAGGATAGATAGGGCGATTCAGGTGAGATCCAATGTAGATCCAACTTTTTATTCACTTGTGGGATCCGGGCGGTCCGGGGGAGACCACCACGGCTCTCCTCTTCTCAATAATCCATACATCCCTTATCAGTGTATGGACAGCTATCTCTCAAGCACAGGTTTAGGTTTGGCCTCAATCAGAAAAAAAAATAGAGCACCTAACAACGTATCTTCACAAACCAAAAACTATGAGATCGCCCTTTTCATTTCATTCTGGGGTGACGAAGGGATCGTACCATTCGAGCCTTTTTTTGCAATAATAGGATTTTCCTAATCTCCTTTCCCGAAAGGAAGAATGTGAAATTATTTTTCCTTTTCCTTTCTGCAGGGACCAGGAGATTGGATCTAGCCGTAAAAAGAATGCTTGGCTGATAAATAACTCACTTCTTGGTCTTCGACCCCCTCAGTCACTACGAACGCCCCCGAGCGGTGCAATGAGATGTGTCTATTTATTTATCTCTTGACTCAAAAAGGGAGCAGGTTTAAAAAATGATCTTAGAGTGTCTAGGGTTGGGACGGAAGGGCCTCTTAACGCCTTCTTTTTTCTTCTCATCAGAGTTATTTCACAAATACGTGCCATGATAAGGAAGAGGAGGGGAACAAGCACACTTGGAAAGCGCAGTAAAACGGAGCGAAATGCTTGCTCTCCCTTCAACCCTTTGAGCGAAATGCGACAAAAGGAAGGAAAATCCATGGACCGACCCTATTGCCTCCACCTCGTAGGAACTACGAGATCACCCCAAGGACGCCTTCAGTATCCAGGGATCGCGGACCGACCATAGAACCCTGCTCAATAAGTGGAATACATTAGTTTTTCACTCTCAGGTTAGGCAATAAGGGTCGGAGAAGGGCAATTACTTATTCTTAAAACCAGCATTCTTAATATCAAAGAGTGGGGGCGGAAAAAGGGGAAAACTCTTCGTTCTTTGTTCTCTTGTAGTTGGATCCTTCGGAACCACAAGAATCCTTAGTTAGAATGAGATTCCAACTCAGCACCTTTGAGATGAGTTGCTCTTTGGAGAGCACAGTACGATGAAAGTTGTAAGCTGTGTTCGGAGGGGAGTTATTTTCTATCGTTGGCCTCTATGGTAGAATTAGTGGGGGCTTGGAGAGGCGATGGTTTACCCTGTGGTGGATGTCAGCGGTTTGAATCCATTTATTTCTAACTTGTGAACTTAACCAATACAAAGCTATATGAATATGATAGCACCCAATTTTTTCAATTCAACAGTTCGATTTATGGTTTATCATTCATAGATGTTGATAAGATCCTTCCATTTAGCAGCACCTTAAGATGACATGGCCTTAAAGTCAAGTTAAGGGTGAGGTTCGAACAAGGAAAGGCTTACGGTGGATACCTAGGCACCCAGAGACGAGGAAGGGCGTAGTAAGCGATGAAATGCTTCGGGGAGTTAAAAATAAGCGTAAATCCAGAGAATCTCGAATAGGTCAATCTTTCGAACTGTTGCTGAATCCATGGGCAGGCAAGAGACAACTTGGCGAACTGAAACATCTTAGTAACCAGAGAAAAAGAAAGCAAAAGCAATTCCCATAGTAGCGGCGAGCGAAATGGGAGCAACCTAAACCTTGAAAACGGGGTTATGGGAGAACGATACAACCATCGTGCTACTCGGCGAAGCGGTGGAATGCTGCACTCTAGATGGCGAGAGTCTAGTAGCCGAAAGCATCACTAGCTTACGCTTTGACCCGAGTAGCATGGGGCACGTGGAATCCCGTGTGAATCAGCAAGGACTACCTTGCAAGGCTAAATACTCTTGGGTGACCGATAGCGAAGTAGTACTGTGAGGGAATGATGAAAAGAACCCTCATCGGAGAGTGAAATAAAACATGAAACCGTAAGCTCCCAAGCAGTGGGAGGAGCCCGGGGCTCTGACTGCGTGCCTGTTGAAGAATGAGCCAGCGACTCATAGGCAGTGGCTTAGTTAAGGGAACCCACTGGAGCCGTAGCAAAAGCGAATCTTCATAGGGCAATTGTCACTACTTATGGACCCGAACCTAGTGATCTACCCATGACCAGGATGAAGCTTGGGTGAAACTAAGTGGAGGTCCGAACCGAATGATATTGAAGAATCAGCGGATGAGTTGTGGTTAAGGGTGAAATTTCACTCGAACCTAGAGCTAGCTGGTTCTCCCCGAAATGCGTTGAGGCACAGCAGTTGACGGGACATCTAAGGGTAAATCATTGTTTCGGTACAGGCCGCGAGAGTGGTACCAAATCGAGGCAAACTCTGAATACTATATATGACCTCAAAATAATAGGGGTCAAGGTCGACCAGTGAGACGATGAGGGATAAGCTTCATCGTCGAGAGGGAAACAACCCAGATCACCAGCTAAGGCTCTTAAATACTGCTCAGTGATAAAAAAAGTAGGGGTGCAGAGACAGTTAGGAGGTTTTCCTAGAAGCAGCCACCCTTGAAAGAGTGCGTAATAGCTCACTGATCGGGTGCTCTTGCGCCGAAAATGAATGGGGCTAAGCGATCTGCCGGAGCTGTGAGATGTAAAAATGCATTGGTAGGGGAGCATTCCGCTTTAGGGGAAAGCAATCGCGCAAGCGGCAGTGGAAGAAGCGGAAGCGAGAATGTCGGCTTGAGTAACGCAAACATTGGTGAGAATCCAATGCCTCGAAAACCCAAGGGTTCTTCGGCAAGGTTCGTCCATGAAAGGTGAGTCAGGGTATTGAGTGTTAGAAAGTGCATATTTATAAAGGAGAAAATCATTATTTTATATATCAAGTATTACTAACAACCCTTACTTTTATGTGTTTAAGTTTCTTATACTTTAATTAAGTGTAATCTATTTTAATTAAGTATTTGATGTATTTTAGGGACATCATAGTCATTTCACAATAAACGAGAGATCAAATGGCAAAACGGACATCATTTTTGAACTCAGGACGGTCGAAAATCTTAGGAGGAGCATGAAAGGAAAAATAGCACTGTTCACATGTACGGATACTGTTTGCATTACTGTACAAATAGTGGCTGAACGGCGTACTGTGCAAATAGTGGCTGAACCGGTTACTGTGCAAATAGTGGCTGTTGACTGATCTACTGTGCAAATAGTGGCTGTTGACTGATGACGTGGCGAAATCTTGAGCGTCCAAACTGTTTTTAATCCGATGGCCATGATTTACTCGATGTAACTATAAAAATGGGGTCTCCCCCCCCCCCCCAATTTGGCATCTCTGAATCCATTTTTGGGGTTCATTTTCTGTAATTCTCTCTCTATCTTGTAGTTTCTACGTATTTTAATAAATTATCATTTTGCCCATAGTTCAACTATGAGTGGCTAATTTTCTTTTAAGCTTAGGTTGAAGGTGAAGTCTCAACATGTGTCATGGGCTTGATTTGGTAAATTTATTTTCTCTTCCCCTCTAGTTTTTGTGGATGTTTTGACTTCTTGTCGACAAATAATACTAATCTTGTATAGTACTGCCCTGGTTTCACCGGCACCCTAGTATAAGATTATTATTATTTAGCACGATAAACCCTTAGCACCATATTTATTAGAGCGTGGTTCATGAAGTGTGGATTCCCCTCTCATGATTTAATTGGTATTAGTAAGGAATATTTAGCCCATGATGCATGTTGATACGGATCTAAATACCCAAGTAAGTCATTTCAATAGAATTCACTTCAATTTATTCTTGCCCTTTTAATTCCAATTCCATAATTTATTCTTGTTATTTTAATTTAAGTTTTAGCATAGTCTAAATCATTTTCCAACTTAAATCCAATCACCCATTCACTAAATTAATTTTATATATAATTAAAATCCACCTCGTGGGATCGACACTCGTCACCATTAGTCTATACTACAACAGATTCGTGCGCTTGCGAGTTTAATAAAATTTGCACAATACAAGGCCTAAAATCAGACCGAAAGGCGTAGTCGATGGACATCAGGTGAATATTCATGTACTACCCCTTGTTGGTCCCAAAGAACGGAGGAGGTTAGGTTAGCCAAAAGATGGTTATCGGTTCAAGGACGTAAAGTGCCCCTACTTTTCAGGGTAAGAAAGGGGTAGAGAAAATTCCTCGAGCCAATGTTCGAGTACCAGGCGTTGCGGCGTTGAAGTAACCCATGTTATACTCCCAGGAAAAGCTCGAATGACCTTCAACAAAAGGGTACATGTACCTGAAACTGACACATGTGG
>JAQOOD010000008.1:29500061-29629396 GCA_029633175.1 Citrus glauca
TCATCAAATTAACATCATCTTCTCTAATAGCTATACTATTCATAATAGAATAACTTAATTGGGAAACTTTAATTATAAAATATCTTTCTTTCTTTATTCAATTTGTATATCACTATTGTATAAGTTTTTGATAATGAGAAATATAAATAAAAAAGTATTCACAAAAAAATCTACATTCACACATACACACACACAAACACGCACAAGCACACCAAACATAGTGCATACTCACAGAAAATTAAGGATGATGTTGAGTTCAATTTAGGAACAAAGAAAAAATAAGGAATTTTAGGTGCATATTTTGCATAAAGTATAATTCATATAATTAAAGTCGTGAAAAAAAACTCCTTAATGTTTTGAATTTTATACTTTATTCATTACTAATTTCGTGTATTTGATTAATTCGTTGGACTCTAAGGGATTTGAAAAAATAATTATTTTAAACATTTAGTAAAATCGTTGATTTAGTACATCGATCCAAGTCAGAGATAGAAGATTTGATTATTTAATTAAGATTATTAATTTATCGAAATTTCTTTGTATCCGTTCAGAAGAAGTTACTGAATGCATTGCTGTAACGAATCTTGTTTCAGACTGAAAATTTTATTAACCAAAGCATACATAAAAAGATTTGAAGTTCGTTTGTCACAAGCAAAAATGAATGAATGTATTCATGCATGTTGGAGAAATACGACAACCATCAACTTGTTGAAGTAACAGACAAAGGAAACAATGGTTTAATTGATTTTTTTTCTTTTTTTTTTCAATTAAGAAAGTAAAAATCGAACATGTCGTTTATGACACTGTGCCACTAAGAAGATATCATAGCATGAACAACATTATCGTTTACGTTCTACATTGCCAGTACAACACAAACAATAAACTTATCATCGCTAGGGTTGTATGTATCAGCACGTCAGCGTGACTGAAGCATTATCATTCATTGCCATATCCACAGGTCTTGGTAAAGACATAAATAGTAGTAACACGTACAAAAAAAATAATGCTTTAAAATTCTGAAATATGCAATGAGTTTTTTTTTTCTTTTCTTTTTTGACTCTCTCTTTGAGAATGAAATACGCAATGAGTTAAGTGAACTATTAACGAATAAACTAATTGGGATCTTTTTTCTTGTTTCTTTAGTTGGATCATATGTCTAGCCGTCGGACAAGCACAGTAAAGATATATATCTAGTTATTTGAATGATTTTGCTTGGCCATTTAAAGAGTTTCAATGTTGTTTGTGTATTATTTCAAGGAAGTGCCCTCCTTAAAATGAAAAGGGCACAAAATCAGGAGAAACTTTAGGATTTTCAGGCCTAAGGCTGCTAAAATTTGATCAAGAAAAAGAAAAAGAAAGACACAATAATATATAATAAGTAAGAAGGATTTGTGTAGTCAGTGATCTGTGAAGAATATTTGAATGATTGCACAGGCCAACCTAAGCATTATTATAAAAGTCGTTTTGTGCATCCCAATGCAATGTATGGTGTATCAAAGTTATTTATTTGTCTGCATGATTTTTATGTCTTGTATTTATTTGTCTGCATGATTTTTATGTCTTGTATCAAATATTTGTTATCTGTTTTAAAAAAATTTAAACGCATATGTTGTAGTCCCATCATCTAACTAATCTTATTATTGACGTTAAACAGATTATTTTACATGGGTTAAGAATAATTTTTAGATAAAATGATGGAATTGAGACAATTCTCAGATCATAAACTAAGTTTATTTTAGAATGATTTAACTTCATGTGTTTTTATATAGTATTAAAGACAAACTCATATATGAGCGAGATTAATTCACGTCATCTTTTTCATGCCACGTGGTGCTGTAAGGGATTTGAAAAACTAATGACTAAAAAAAATTAAAATTATTTTTATTTTAATAAATCATTTATCAACAATTGTCTTAAAAGCCTATTTTCTTCTCTAAAAAGTTAGGATTTGTTATTTGTGTATTAAATATTTTCGCTTGTCTTTCCCTTCACTGTTAATTTCCTTATCAAATTAAGACAATTAATGATGAAATTTAAAGTAATTTCAAGATTTTAAATACTAGCGAACTAATGAGTTCAATCTACATCATAGAATAAATAACAGGATATTTAGAAAATCTTAACCAAGGACTAAGTATCATTATTAATAGATAAACTAGTAAACCATTAAAAGTTGTAAATAAGGCATTATTGAATTTAAAGATTATTACTGAAATTTAAAATTTTAATCTTTTATAATAAAAAAATTAAATTGTAATGCTATATAATTTAATCCCCCTTGTGTTGTATTTCTCGCACGGCCACTGGTGACAAGGATTATAGAAAAGAGTATCAGAATAATTATGTCGTTGTTTTCAAATCACTCCATGTTATTTGTGCTTGGATTTCTTTTTTCTTTTTCCCAAGAGCCTACACGTGATGGAGCTTTTTAGAGCTTAATACCACTATTGTTTTGCTTAAAGATCTTCTTGACTTTCTCTTTTTACCTCCTCTTTTTAAGGGTTTATGCTTTTTTCACTTTAAAAAAAAATTTGAAAATAGCAATGGCATTTAACAAAAATCCACTCTCAAAATGGGTGTGAATCCCTTTAAAGTGGAGCACCAAATCGTGGAAAATTCATATTGGCTAAGTGGTCCTCCCTATATCTACTGTATAAAACGTGGCTATCTAATTTCTGTAACTGTGATCAAAATAAATGCACATTGTTCAGTGGAATGTTATTCACTAAAGCTGTAACATAAAATGACAAAAGTCGAGCACTTATGAATGCAATAATCACTAGAATAGAAAACCGACTCTCGAATAGTTAAGACAGAGAACCACATACACTCATTACAGCACATAATAATTAAGTTCACAATTTTTCAAGAGGCCATCCCCAATTTGGTTATTGGGAGACTTAATCAACCTCTCATTCAGTTCTTCAATAATTGTACGGAACGCGCATATATATATATAGACAATGGATAGATATCTCTATATATGACTTGTGCTTCTGCATGCTTCTACACTATTTATATGACTTCTGCTTCGAGCTGCATGCATCTACTCACATCATATACCTTATTATATAGATGTTTTTAGTAGAATCCATTGGACTTTTGAGTGCCCTCTGCGTAGGCTGCAGCTTTGTCTAGTTTTGCTTGCTTGTTGCCATCCAGCTTTAATCCAAAGTGAATGTGAGGAAAATGTGCCCACTGCATAGCAAATTTGACTTAATTAAACACAAACAAAGATTCAGTCAAAGAAACAAGATTGATAGAGAGCCAGTAGAGAGCCAGTCTATTTTCAACACAAAATCCAAGACATAATGCAATTTTAATCCAGATGCATACTTCTTCACTTAAGTTTCATATTTACATGTCAGATTCTAAATCAGACTATGGGTATGTAAATCTCAGACTCATTACTCATTAATTAATCAATGTCTCCTGTCATAATAAAACCAGCCACAAAACTGCAACCCCTTTCAAGTATTCACGCTAGTTAAATTCCTGACTCCAAAAACACTGGAAAAATTATTTACAGAGAGAGTTTTTGCTTGAAATTTCAAGCTCAGATTTTTTTAATAATGAAAATAATTCTTCAATATTAGTTTCTTGTTCTTTTTCTGGTCAAGAGACGGATACAAGAATTGGAAGTATACATGTAAAGTATACTTACTTCCAATTAACAAATTAAAAGGAAAAAAGAATGACAACGTCAAGTTTAAAAGATCAAGATTGATTTTCCCTTGGAAAAAAAAATAAAAATCAAGGTGCTACATTAAGATTAAGCACCCAGCTAAGAGAGCCGTTGAGGGGAAAGAATGAAGATATATAGATAGAAAGCATAATTAATTGATCCTAAACTGGGGTATATGTAACTTTCCTAACACCTCATCTCTCACTGGTTATAGCTTTGGTGATCCTCTCCATTCAAGCCATGCAAAAACCCCTTGCGCCTATTTTTCACCTAATCCATAAGTTTCGGTCTTGGGTTTACAATAATGAGTTAGAATTCTCTGAGTTTAGCCACCAATCACAAGATTATATTTTTTAATATTTTGCTCATATTAAGAAAGAATTCCCATCCTTACAAAGATCCATCCATTCTTTAAATCTAGCTGTATGGCTTCAACATTGACGCTGATAACATAAAGGAGATATGATTACTTATAAACTATAATTGTAAATAACTCTAGAAAGAACAACTCGACCAACAAACCATATAAAACGTGTAACGATCAGATAAGGCAGTGGGTAGTTATTGATTATTTGCAACATTAAATTAACACAAGCTTACATTTTTTGCTGCTGTGCTAAAAGCTTCTCTATGGCTGATGTCAGGGTTACTGGCCTTAATCCTTTGGATTTCCTCCCTGCAAAGTAAGAAGAAACACCTATCAAAATCTGCCGTGGAGGCTATCCATTATTAGGGCGATAAACCACTGTGGGGAAGAAATTAAAGTTCCCCTCTATGCAAAAATGGGGGAAGACTTTTTTTCAAAAATTTGAAAGCAGATTCAACTTATTTTTGACACAGATCGAGATCACACCATAACAAAATTATCTACTCAGGATCCTAATAATTTCTTATATAAATCTAATGTAGGACATAATGTTTGAAAGTAAAAGATTAAGATAGTCCTCCTACATTTTATGTTTAATGTTTTCAAAACAATTTTAATAACGCCACAAAAATTCATATAGATGAGATGAACACACCACGTTGTTTGCCTGTAGAACTGTCCAAAAACATTTTGATGCATACACTTATTTTAATTTGACCCAATATGTAATAGAGTTAAAAAAAAAAAGGAACACATGGCAAGATTTAATTGAACTGTCTAAGTTATTCAGTAATTAGCCTGTTGCAAATAAATAAGAGAGAAAAAGAGTAAGGAGCAAAGCAAAATATATATAACATTAAGATTTGAAGCTTACTTGATAAACCTATTGTACGCAGAAGGAACTCGTTGTCTCTTCTCTGGGGCTACATCATTCATCACGCAGTTCAGAATCTCAAGTGAGCTTACTTATAATAGAAGACCAAATACTGCAAATGCAATATTGTGATGACCTATAGCTAGGCCTAGAATTTTGGAAAACAAATGAAGTAAATTTGAAATGGAGACTTAACTTTCATAATGAGCATATGCTATTTTTATAACATCAACTAAATAACTCAGTAACATTTCTTCTGTCAAAAACCTAGCGGTCCATCATTTGCTTTAATTTGCGGTTCCTTATCAGATTCCACATACCACAGTATTGTTTGTACGAATGATGAGCCACATCAAGCCCAAAAACCCAAATTATCAAAAGGGAAGCCTAGTGTTTTTTATGTTGACAGCCATGTTTAGTCTTTGTGCTATTCTGCATTCTTCAGAGTGTACAAAGACATCATGCCATGTCCATCAGAAAAATATGTTAAAAAATAATTAGCTGAAAAAGACAAATATTAAAGAAACTAAAAGCTAACAAAATACAGATAAAAATAATAGAACACCAGTTGTATTAACGGGCCTGGTGTACAATTATTTTTGTTAGCGTTCTATCTAATTTTTCTGTCTAAATATCATTTCTCGTTCTAAAATTATGACTTTATATTTACATGCTCTGGGGTAATTAATAATGTGGTTTAATTAATATCTTGTGTTTATGATGTTTGATGGCACTGCCAATATAGTTAATAATGAGTACTCAAATTTGTAATGTAAAGTCACCATCTCAAATGGGACCATGCATATATGAACGGAGAGAAAAATCAAATGCTCATCTAACAAATATTGGAGATTTGAGTTCTGGAAATGATTCAGCTTTTGCTTATTTATTTACTTTTGCCAGAGTTGCCATGCCTTTCATAAATTAAGCCTATGTTTGTTGGTTATGCATTTAAACTTTTTGTTCCAGGTACTGCACTTTGCTAATAGTACTACAAACTATAAGATCAAATAATAGGCATGCACATAAAAATATCCATAAATTAACTTTACTATGTGAGTATAGGCCTAGCTATTAATTTAATAAATTAATGGAGATAATTAAAGATCAGAGATTGATTACTAACGACGAATAGGAGGGATTCGAGGAGTTTCATGCTCTGCAGTCTCAAATGCTGAAGAAAACTTATTGCATTTTGAAGATGATCCACAATCCTTAGTATTGGAATCTTCTAGGTTTGTGTGTTGTTTCTGCAACTTTATTCCAGCAGACAAGTAAATAAATAAAGAAAAAGGGGAAAAATTGTTTTAATGTTCTAAGCATTTCTGTAATTTAATTCGCCTAAGGACCCCAACAAGGAAAAGTTGAATATATATATATATAATTGTTTGTTATTATTTTGTGAAAAATCTAGCATATGATATCTCTTGGAATGAAAATTATAAAAAGGAAATCTGATCAATCACTGAAAAAAGTGCATTCCTCCTGTCTTAATAAATCTTTCTTTATTGCTCGTTTAAAAAAAAAAAGAAAGAAAGAATTTTCATTATTATTTCTCTTTATTCTTGTATACATGTACAATATAGAATTCAGTTAGCCAGGCATAATAAGAATGTTAATTAATTAAATATATACCTGAGGGTCTTGAAGAGGAACTGCTTGAAGTGCAGATACCATGTTTACATTTAGCAAATTGGCACAATGCCCACATCTTACAGTCACAATGTTGAACAAACTTGAGCAAGGAACACTCACCTGCCATATATGTATCATGCATTTTATAAATTAATCGAACATATAAATAAAGCAAAAATGGTTTGTTCAGAAGATGAATTACTGTTGTCCCTAGATCTGGCTTAATATATTCTCAAAACAATGAGATCCAGTAGAAGTAACCTTATCAACTCAGTAAATTTAACAAAAAACACACACACCAGGAATTGAACTTGAAAATAGAAAAGGGTTATTAATTATGTTGCGTTAACATATCAACTCAACAAATTTACCCAAGAAAAAAAGAGACAAGAACTTTTGTTGCCATATATGTATCATGCATGCATAGATCTCTCTAGGCTCTATCTAGCTCTCCTCGATATATTTGTTATTTATGATAATTTTTGGGCTAGCTCTTTTGGGTAATTACAATTATATATAAGGATCGATATTTCACCATTTATATATATATATATTTGAATTAATTAAATTCTCTTATGACTTTTGTGACTGACACTGCAAGGAAGATGATAAAAGCAAATGAAAATAAAATAAACCCAGAGAGAGATGAAAGGGACGTGACTGGAACAGAAACCATAAAGACCAAAACCAGAGAAGACTGATTCACTGACCCTTTAATTTGTACAGTGTTCAAGATCGATCACCATTTTTAATTAAAAGAAATAAAGAAAATCATTGATTTTTCAAAAGGATTGTTGTTTAGCAAATGCTATGATGAAAGCAGATTTTAAAAAGCAAAAAGCAATTACCACAATTTGCTTATAAAGAAAGAAACAAAATCCTTGATGTAATTAAAAGATAGCCAAATCGATGCAAGAATTAAAGAGAAGGAAAAGAAAACAACTTGATGATCATGATCATTTTGGTGCTCTATATTTGCAGCAACAGAAGCATCCACCGTCAAAATATCATGAGCACAAGCTGCAGCTAGCTAGCTAGCTGTGACCTAAAAGATGATTCAATTGCTTCTGCAAAACTAAGAAAAAGTAAAAAGAAGCTTTACCTTCACCTATACATTGACTTCTGCAAGAACCCTAACATCTATCTATTGACTTACAGCCACAGCACCTCATGACCTTATCTGTAAAAGTTGCTTTGCTAGCTAGTTTGAGAGATCAATCATCAAACTTCAAAGGGCTTCAAAAGGATTACTGGATGACTTTATTTCCGGTTCATATACATATGTATAAACTTTTGCAAATGGGTTTTCTTATCCATGTTTCGGAAGCAAAAAGACCATTTGTAAATTTCTCATAAAATATCAACAAGGTGGGAAAATTTTTCAAGAAAAATTCAAGAAACCATGTAAAACACGATGGCTCAAGAAAAATCTTTGCAAGAAACCAAATCATTCTTGACGGTAAATATTTTCAACTTTTTCATCTGAATGATACTCCACTTTATATATTCTTCCCCACAAGCAAGTTACCACTCTCCATTCACATGGTTTGATGCCGAATTCAGCTATAGAAACATATGAAAAGAAAGAGGAAGAAAGAGAACTCAGTGGAATTACTATACCGCTAAAATGGTGTTGCAGTAGTTGCAGTGAACATAACAAACACGTTCAGATGCCAAGTCCAGTGACATAGTTTCAGTGGAGATCAAGAAGTGTACCGACAAACAATAGAAACGCAAGAGTTCTATTATTAATCAATCAAATCTTGAACAAATTAAAAGAACGACAAAGACGAAGAAGAAGAAGAAAACAAAACAAAATGGTTTGATTTCATGTATAAATAATAATTATTTGGAGAGAGAGAGAGAAAATGGTGATAAAAAGAGAAGAAAAAAATCTGAAAGGACAAGTCTGATCGGGAGTGAAGTGTAGGGGAGAGTATATGTATAGTAGTGGGTTTTCTTTTCTTTTATTTTTTGTTTGTAATATGTGGTTCATTATTGTTATTATTATGAGAGAAAGAGAGAGAGATTGTGTGTATGTTGTGTTGTGTTTTGTGTGTATGTGTAAATTAAATTTGGTTGCTATGATTGAGAAAATGAGTGGGTGGGAGTGAAATCTCTCTATCTCTAACGCTTAAATCTCAATAAACCATCTTGGCTTTCTGTAGCGTACGAGGGAGGCGATGATATTAATGCGCTGGCCCCTTTTTAACGTTTACAATTCTGAGTAAAAAAACAACTACGGACATAAGGGGATTAATGTTTTTTACTCATGAGGAGTTCAATTTCTAAACATGTATTATTAATTTTTTCAACCTTGAATGAGTTTGAGGTGTAGAAATTGAGAGGGGTTTGGTTTTATGGTGAGCTGAATTTTAAAAGTTAGTTAATATTTTTAAATTGGACATTGTAACCATTTTGCACTAATTAATAAGAGATTTCTCTGTAATGTCTATATTTCTTGATTTGGATCTAGTATTCAGATTTTTTATACTTATATTTTTATAATCCTGTGCCATGCATCCAATTATAGTAATGTGCAATTAAAATCTAATTGCTTTTTGTTTTTAAACCTCAACTAACGAGGCAACTTTATTGAAGTGTGACTTATTGTCTTAAAACAAAATGTAAAACCAACATAGAATCACATTCTAGTCACAAAGTTCTCTGACCCTTATTGTATGCAAGCTCAATGGCAAAAATAAGTGCAAAAATCCGAGCTTGAGAGGCTAAAATTTAAATGCTATACATTCTTAACCAATCCAAACTAGATCCAAGTTGAAAATATAGAAAAATCTCTTATTAATTAACTCAAAATGGCTACATTGTCCAATTTGAAAATACTAATTGGGATTTATAATTTGGAATTCATTTTTATAATGTTCTTGATTCTTGCCAAATGTTCTAATTTTCACTATATATACATCACATAGTGCACTTGATCTTTGCCATAAGTGTATGTTATTATATGGTCTTGATCATTGCTATATGTTGATAAAGTACAGTGTGGATTCACGTTATAAACCCCTATTGCCATAATGCTTAGTATTTCCTCCTAATATGAGTTCTTTGCGGTTTTAGATAGATAAATGATCAAAATTAGCTATTATATATAAAAATATATATCATTATTTTCCCCTTCTATTTTTAGAAATTCATCAAAATTCATTTGTATATGATTTGTTAGGAATACTATTTTTCCTCTAAAATTTTATTGATCAATAGTGAATTTTACCATACTTAATGTAAAATAATAAAAGATAAAAAATCAATTTTTTTTAACAATAGAGGGTTTTGAAATGTGAGGGAGAAAATTAGATATTTTGACAAACTACAGGGAGTTTGATCGTTTTACCCTTTTTAAAGATGTCGTGTCACATGTTTATTATGAAGAGTACTGAGATTGAGATTTAAATATATTAATATTCTTATCTACTAATCACTATCATCCACGTGTATTTTGCTTAAAAAATTTAAAGTCAAATAAAGTGAGAATCTTGGTCCAGCACAATTACATTGGTTGAGAATTATATTTATGTCATTCTATTTGAAGAATTTGGATCCAGCACTGAACTGATTTGTACTTCGCTCTTCATAATCTTTTGCCATGCATGCATGTGAACAATAGATGGTTAAAATTTAAATAGTTTTATATTCTTATCCGATAATTACTAATTGCATTTTGAGAAAGGTTAGCAATAATGTCATCCTAGCACTAAATTCAAATCCAAATTTGAAACTTCAACATTAAATGTTTGATAGCCTAGACTAAAATTTTATTGCCCATGGTTGAAGATATATCCAAATAGTAAAAAGAAATTCATCATAGGGCAAGGTTGTTTACACTCTAAACCTTCTTTTACACATTTATTTTAAAAGTGAGGCTATTTGAATCTTTAAAACTACTTTATAAACCTACATTTTAAGTAATTTTGTGTTTCAAAATACCCCAATGTAAAATTACCTAAAAGGATTAGATAACTTTTAAAAAAAATGAAAATAAACATTATCTTTACACCCACCTTTTTAGTTTCTACAAACCCACAAAACTATCTTCTTGCTAAAAATTTTCATGAATAATTACGAATTTTCATTTGTTGCATACTCTAATTGTGCTTCGCTGTTGAAAATTAGCGGCCGAAATGACCAATTGTTTCAAATTGTTTTGGTTACTTATTGTTGCAAGTATGAAAATTGACGGGAAAAAAAATCTTTTTATACCATGAATTTGTAATAAAAGAAATTTGTGTTTTATATTTTTTTATGAACCATTGAAAATTTATAGTCCCTTAACCAATAAAGGGTTTTCACTTTCAAGTACAAATACAGGGCATATTTGGCATATAGGTGGGTTTATTGAGTAAAAGATAAATTTTTAAATTTTGTTTATGGGTTTATTGAGCAAAAGGGTTTATAGAGTATTATAGTGGGTTTAAATAGCCTTATTCTTATTTTCAAAATAAAAAATTTAATTACCCAAGCGTCCTTTACTTAAATGAACATAATTTTTTATAAAAAAAAAGACAATTTTTTTTCTTATAAGTGGTCAGCACTGGTTTTAGATTATAAAATTTAAGATCATACATATAGTCTTGTTGTCTTGGAATGTGGCATGCAATAAAATCTCCCAAATAAATGTTTCGTTTTAGTTTTGTATGAATCGCCTGCGTAAATTGCACGAACTTTTTATATAATTAATCTCCTATAGCGCATTAAAAGCTATATTATACAAAACGAAGAAGTTTATTTTATTTTTCTTCCCATGTGTGGTTTGCCAGACAATGTGAAAGAATCTGTAACTATGTGTTTGGAGAGTAAGAAAAACAATGAGAAAATAAAGAAAAGCTATGAAGAAGAATCTGGATTTTATTAAACAAAAACCAACTACACAATCGTGCTTACAGCTCTTTATTTATATCACGTTACAATCTAAACTAAATCTATTTTATATTCTATACATGCTAAACTGATTGGTTAACAAAGTAGCTGACTCAACTAATAAACTCTTTAAAACATCAGCTTAGCAAGTAATTAAGTGTTCTCATCCTCACAGCTCTGACCATGCTCTGTAACATCCCCTCTCAAGCTAAACTGTCCAGGATGGACATTTAGCTTGCTACGAAGATAATGGAAGTGATCAAAAGTCAGTGGCTTGGTAAGTATGTCTGCAGTTTGATCCTCACTTGGAACATACTGCACTTCAATCTTTTTGGCTGCTATTTTCTCCCTAATAAAGTGAATGTCCAATTCAACATGCTTAGTTTTAGCATGATAAACTAGATTGTAAGCCAAAGTTATAGCACCTTGATTATCACACCACATAATAAGTGCTGCAGCAAGTTTGATTTTCAACTCACTAAGCAGATTTTCAATCCAAACAACGTCAAATGTAGCTTGAGCTAAGGCTCTATACTTAGCTTCAGTGCTGGACCTTGAAATCACTTGTTGTTTCTTAGAGCACCATAAAACTAAATTTGATCCAAAATACACTGCATAACCAGCTACTGATTTTTTATCATCTTTGTCACATGCCCAATCAGAATCACTATAACAATTCACTTGTAATGTTCCACAATGATAAAAATGCAAGCCAAAATGAATAGTTCCCTTCAAATACCTTAAAAGTCTTTTACATGCTTCCCAATGTTCTGTCATTGGCAAGGATAGAAATTGCCTCAGTTTGTTGACTAAGAATGCTATCACAGGTCTTGTTAAAGTCACATACTACAAGGTCCCAATCATACTTCTATACTGAGATGCATTGGAAATATGTGAGCCTGAACTTTTTGTGAGATGATGCCCTGTGGACATAGTAGGAACTGGACTGCAACTTGCCATATCATGTTTTGCTAAGAGATCAGCTATATATTTGGCTTGAGATAGATGAACTCCAACTGATGTTTTAGAGACTTCAATCCCAAGAAAATAGCTTAACTCCCCCAAATTCTTTAAGGCAAAAGTAGCCTGCATATTATGTATCACTTGCTACACCAGTTGGTAGTTAGATCCAGTAACAATTATGTCATCAACATATATTAAGACAAGCAAGATATGATCATTTTCCCACTTATAGAAGAGAGAGCTATTAGATTTAGAATTTAGGAAACCCTATTGATCTACCATAGCATTTTTGAATCTGTCAAACCATGCTCAGAGGGCTTGCTTTAATCCATAGATGGCCTTCTTGAGTTTGCATACATAAGTAGGCTTTGTAGGATCAACAAACCCTTCAGGCTGGACCATATATACATCTTCAACCAACAAACCATTCAAGAATGCATTGTTTACATCTACCGGCCTAAGGATCCATTTGTTCATGATAGCTAAACTCAAAATTATTCTAACTGTGGAAGCTTTCACAGCTGGACTATAGGTTTCAGTATAATCTACTCTATGTGTCTGATGAAAACCTTTTCTTATAAGTCTTGCTTTATATCTAGAAATGGTTCCATTCGAATTATATTTAATTTTGAAAACCCACTTGCTGCCAATTACTTTGATAGGTATTGATGGTTGTACTAAAACCCAGGTATGATTGTTTTGAAGTGCTTGAAATTCCTCATGCATTGTTTGAAACCATTTTGGATCAGTAAGTGCTTGGGAAACAGAGGTAGGTTCTGAGGGTGTGGCTAAAAGAGCAGCAAAATAAGACTTTGGCTTAAAAATGCTAGCTTTAGATCTGGTGATCATAGAATGTCCTATTGGTGGTGCAGCAGGTATTATATGTGGTGGTGACTGAGTATCATGTAAAGGTTGAATATAAGACATTTGTAATGTATGAGAGGAAAAATAAAGAGAATTTACCTGGCTAGGAATTGTGTTGAAGACTCGGAGGAACCACTTGCTGAAGAGGATTGCAGAGGAGATTGCATTACTAGAAAATGAGCAGAGATAGGAGTAGAGATAGTGGATGAATGAGAGACTGTATCATTTGAATTACATGACTGTGTAACAGAAGAAAAATCTGAGCCAGGCACATATGGAAATGAGTTTTCATCAAAGATGACATGATTGGAGATGTACACCCTACCAAAAGAATGAAGACATTGGTACCCTTTATGTTGAGAGCTGTACCCAATGAAGACACATCTACCTGATCTAAACTCAAGTTTGTGCCTGTATAGCCTGAGGTAATGATAACAAGTACAACCAAAGGTTTTGAGAAAATTGTAATCTGGTTTTTGATGAAAGATTTTTTGATAAGGTGAAACATTATTCAAGGTTGGTGTAGGTAATCTATTGATAAGGAACACAACTGTGTGAAAAGCATTCCACTAGAATTTTAGTAGCAAACTTGCTTGAGCTACCAGAGTGAGGCCAATTTCCACAATGTGCCTATGTTTTCTTTCTATTCTACCATTTTGATGATGAATATGAGGACAAGGATGTCGAAATTGAATACCAAATTGATCAAGATATGTGGAGAAACTTCTAAATTCCCCTCTTTAATCTGTCTGGACAGTTTTGATATGCCTATGCAAGTGTTTTTCAGTGAAGTTTTTGAAGTTTAAGAACACTTGAAGAGCATCAGATTTAGCAGTCAAGGGAAAGATCCATGTAAACCTACTGAAATCATCTAGAATGGACAAATAATAGAAATAACCCTGAGTTGAAGTAACATGAGAAGGACCCCAAAGATCAGCATACAAGAGTTGAAAGAGGCTCTACTGTTTTTATTGGAACAGAATCAAAGTGTAACATATGACTTTGCCAAACTGACAAGCATTACAGAAACTCAAGTGTTTGATTTTATTCATGGAAAAATCAGTACAATCCTTCAATACATTTTTAAGAGTATGAAAGGCTAGATGTCCTAGCCTTTTGTGAAGCAAATTGATGTCAGCAGTGCTTGTATTAGCTAACAGGGCTGACTTACATGAGTTATTACTGACAGGGAAAGGATTATTCTGGACAGCTGAACTATTACAAGACAAAGAAGGAAAATAAGCAAACATAGATTCAAAATGATTGACAGGAGATTGACAAAATGAAACTGGGCTATCATCAGAAGATTGGGTTGCAATTTGAACTTGATACAATCCTTTTTTTGCAATTCCTTTAAGCAAGATGGTCCATGAGCTCCTGGCCTTAACAAAACAACAATTTGCAAGAAATTCAATAGTATCATTATTATCAGCTAGAAGTTTTGAGACACTCAATAAATTTTTGGTTATTTGAGGAACATAAAGAACATGACTTAGCAACAAAGGTTCTGATGTAGTTGTGGCTAGAAATACTGATCCAACTTGTTTAATATGCAGAGAAGCACCATTACCAACAAGTAACTTTTCACTTCCACTATAAGATTTTGGTTCAAGAAGTTTACCTGCATCATTGGTGATATCGTGAGTTGCACCATTGTCAATGTACCAGGTGGGATCTTCAACCAACTCATGAGTAGGAACTGTAGGTGCAGAAGGAGAGCAGCCACTGTAATCCCCAGTAAAACCAAAACCAGAAGCAGAAGAACTTGCACCAGTTAAGCTACCTGGTTGAGTAACATAAAAAGTTGTTGGATTTGAGCACATCACATAGCTTTGATATCCTGGACCTCTTGGCAAATTAAAATTTCCAGCATTATGACTAGTAAAAACATTGCCAAATTGAGAGTTAAATCCTCTGCCATAAGCACCATTAAAAAATCTGCCACCTGAATTTCCAAATCCCCTTCCAAAATTCCTTTGACCAGCCCTAAAATTGCCATTAAAATTTCCTCTTGCTTGATTCCTTAAAGGTACAAAAGCAGAATTGTACCTATTCTTGCACTTGTGAGCTCCATGACCCGGTATAAAACATATTTGACAAACAATAGTTGACACATTATTATTATACCTTGGATCCGGCATTTTTTTCCAGAATTAAACTGTTTTTGTGCCATATTAGCTGACAAATTATGAGTAACATCACTAGCAATTTTACCTCTCTTCTGCTCAACTCTATTCTCATGACTTAACAGTAAAGAGTAAAATTCATCAAGATTAATCTTGTCTCCTCTAGCCTAGAGACTCGTAACAAGAGACTCATAATCTGAGGAATCCAATCTAGTCAAAACATATTGAACAAAATCACTCAGCTCAACAAGTTTTCCAGCCAGAGCAAAGCTATCAGATAACCTTTTCATTTTAGCAAAATAATCAATCATCGACATTGAGCCTTTTTTAAGTGTTTAAATCTGCATTTTAAGAGGCATTATTCTAGCCTGAGATTGTGAGATAAACATACTAGTAAGTGTGTCCAGAAGCTCTTTAGCAGTAGAACAATGAATCACTGTTGCCAGCAATATCATCCAGCTCAGAATCAATTGATCAGTCTTTACCCAAGCTAAAAACTCTGGATTAATTTCTCGAACCTCTGAATTTGTTGAATCAATAGCTCCAGTGACAGCTGATGGAAGAAATTGCACAACTGATTGAAGAAATTGCTCTGGACAAGCTCAATCACCATCGATGAAGCTCTCCAAGCCATTACCTTTAATCATTGTTAAAATCTGAATTCTCCAAACAATGAAGTTATTCTGGTCGAGTTTCACAGGCGTAACAAAACTATAAGATCCAGAGGTTTGATTCGAGCTCATCATTGTTTGCTCTGATACCATGAAAGAATATGTAACTATGTGTTTGGAGAGTAAGAAAAACAATGAGAAAACAAAGAAAAGCTATTAAGAAGAATCTAGATTTTATTAAACAAAAGCCAACTACACAATCGTGTTTACAGCACTTTATTTATATCACGTTACAATCTAAACTAAATCTGTTTTATATTCTATACATGCTAAACTGATTGGTTAACAAAGCAGCTGACTTAGCTAACAAACTCTTTAACACGTCAGCTTAGCAAGTAATCAAGTGAGCTCATCCTCACAGCTCTGACCATGCTCTATAGCACAATGAAGCTCATAAGAATGAAAATTAAAAGTCACATCTTTAAAAATATAAACCTAATAATATAGATTTAGTTTTTTTTAATGTATTCAGCAGCTATGAATACTAATTATTAATATTATTTTTGTATCTATTATGTACGTATTAAAACCCAAAAGATCAATCTAAACTACATAAACAGGCATGTCTTGGAAGAACATTAATTGAAATCTATGCTGAAACATTTTATTTACCCGTAAACAATTAATTAAAGTAAAAGACATGCATGATTCAAATTAGGGCAATTAATATTGAAAATATTAGAGTATTCAGAGTAAAAATTTAAATAAATAGTATTATGAGAAAATGATTATTCTGAAAAAGAAAAAATCAAGCAAATAGCCTCACCCACAGTGTCACTTCAATTTAAGATTGAATAGAGAAACTCATATTTAAAATTCAGTTACTTTATTGACCAACAAAAAAATTAAACAAAATAAAAGACAATAAAACAATTAACCCCCTATGCTAGATTTTGCATTTCTTAAGACAATTCATTTGGTTAGATCGATCGTAAGTAAAATAAAAAGAGAACTTTTGAATTCTCCTCACGATTAGCATTTGATGAGAATTAACTGTTCTTTGCTTGTAATATTGGTAGGGTTAGTGTCTATATATTGGGTTTGTGATAAATAAATTATATTAAAACAAAAATAAAAATGTTTATGTTGAACTAATTAACTGCAACATTTTACCCAGCTAACCCTAAAACATTTTCCATTAAACTTTCGAATTATATCAATAATTTCTTTCACGGGCCTCTGTTATAATTAACCAATCCCATCTTTTCTTGAATGTGAGAAATAGAATGGGGTGAACGAACAACGCCTGGGGTAGCTTTATTTTCTCTCTAGTTTACTTTTTGCTCTTTCTTCCCTTCTTTCTCAACGTGATTTTTTTTGTCTTGATTAAAACATCTAAACATTCCAAAATCTACCGACAGTTGCCGTACAAGTAATTTAGTTATTTGTCAATTACTTTCATTAGTTGTGTGGTTTAGTGAGTAACAATTGAATTAATTATTTGAAACTTTGTAGTAATTAAAATTTAATTAAGGTGTTTAATTTCCAAGACATGGGTGGTCTCTTGACCTTCAAACTCTTTAATAATTTTTTGAGTCAATTTTTGAGTCATTGCATATTATAAATTCAAATTACATTTTGAATGTGAAAAGTAGCATTTCAGGATACTATACGTCCTCCATTTCCACAAATTCATTTCGTAAAGCCAATTATTTAAGTTTTTTGTAAAATTTTTTTATTGTTATTCCAAATTCATTTGGTGAAATTAATAGATTGCAGTAACTAAGGGAGTGGATTAGTCGCACAATCTTTTTCTTTTTAACCTCGTGTTAATCCTATTAATGGCTTCAATTATTATTAGTTTATCTCATTAATTTACATTCTAATATAATTTTAAACGGTCTGCGATCATTTTAAATATTCAACTTTTTAGTAGTAATTTATAGATAACTTAAGTATAAAGATTTAAAGTTTAAACATCAACGTGATCTAAAAAAAAAACCAATGAAATTATTTATCCTATAACTACAAAAATATTTCATCAGATGAAAAAAAAAATTGCATGAATCGTATTTAATGCCTGCCAAATTCTCATACTATTAGAATTTTTACTCCAAACCCATAGTATAATCTTCAAATAAGTTTTACAAATTGAATCAATCAGCTCCACACAAACTCTAGACTATGTCAAAATATATTTTCTTTTGAGTCCCTTGAAAAAGTCTTAGATGTACACTGTCTCTAGCCAAAAGTATGAGATTTTTAGCCCGTAATTCGAGGGAAGTCTAGCTCTAATAATATTTGAAATTATTTGAGGGAAATCTAATTCTAATACCATTTGAAATTATTTGATTTCACACAGATTAAAATTATCCACTTTAATCTATATTTGCAGTTTTTTTTTTAAATTCACCTAAAAGATCTCATACTATTTGAGAAAAGTGATATATATAAATACATATTTATATACATTTTTAATGAAACGACGTAAAATTTTGACATCCTTTTTTTTAAAGGTTACAATCGATCTTTTTTAGAGAGCACGCAACCACGCATGTGCTTTGATTTTTTGTTATTGTGCACGGATGATAGATCTAACGTTTCAATATTTTATAAATACTATGAATTAGAAAAAAAAAGATCTTGTGAGAATGTATATGTCATTTGATGTTCAAATTACATGTACATTTTGAGATAGATCGCAAATGAAAAGATTGAGACATAATTACTCATTAATTCTACTAAAATGTAAAAAAAAATCATTAAAATCCAATAGTTTATACACCATAATCAACACCTATTGGAGATGTTTTTAGTGTAATTTGTAAACATGTACTACAGACTTATGTGCTACATATTAATGGAACTTAATTCGAAAGCACAGCAAAAGTTCACCCAACCTTTTTAGCCATTGAAAAACTGATGGATTTTTATTTTATTTTTTTCCGCCAACACATCAAGTTCCATCAATCAATCAATTTACTTGTGCGGTTGAATTCAGCATTGACTCGTACTAGCTGATCAGCTTCGACTCGTCCCCATCTTTACACAAAATTAATGATTAAATTTCTTTACTTTCTCTCTAATCATTTTGTTTAAAATTCGTATTAGACAATGATGTGATCGTTACCGGTTGTTTACATTTTGCTTAGATATACTTGATTTGATTAAAATTAATCATCTCAATGACCCCATCCCCTAAATTTCATTGTGCACGTTTTATTTATACAAGGCATCATTAGTTTCTTTCATCTGAAATTTCTAACGTTAACAACTTATATTGTTCTTTTCGTTCATTGTTAAACACTTCTTTTTTTTTTCCTTTAATTTATCAATTAATAAGTTTAGTTCCATATTTTAACACTAATCACGGAGTTTTAAAGTAAATAAGCACATGGCGTGTCATTTATTTATTAGTATTGGTATTGAAAAATAATTTCTTATAAAAATATTATCAAACACACAAAAATTATTGAATTGTGACATATTATTTAAGATGTAAATTTTGTATCTCAACTTTGGAAGCATAAATCACTCTAATAAATGATCGAAAATCTATGGGAACTTTTAATTTATCCTATCTCTATATAATAATAATAATAATAATAATAATAATAATTAAAAATTTTAAATGATAAATTCTCCAACGTAACAGTAAAAAAAACTTTAAGAGGTAGTCTTTGAGGACAAATGATTTGCTTAACAACTAAAAGAATTTACTAAAAATGGAAAGAGGGAATAGAAAGTCAAATTATGTTCGGCTTTTATGTCAATTCGCTCCCAATTAAGCTTAATGGATAAAGGATTTAGCATGTTATCTTTATTATTATTATTATTATTATTATTATTATTATTATTATTATTATTATTATTATTATTATTATTATTTTGTTAAGGGCCAGGATTGAGAGTTCCCTTTTTTAACATAAATTTTTAATCATAATTAATGAAATGACTAAAATTAATACTGGTTTGAATTTCTTTTTCAATGACAAATAAATAAAAATTGGGCCTTACAAAATGAATAATATTATTCTTTCTAATTATAATTAACGTTTTTAAATTCTTTACTTGTCTATTCTTAGTAACATCTTCTTAATTCTCTCCACATATTTCCTCATAGGAGTTTTCAGTGACAGCAAGTGTAAAAGAAGAAATGGACAGCGCTATATCATAAACAAATAATAAATATTTTTTTATAGGAAATGATAAAGGAATTTAAAGTACATAGTAGGAAAAAAATGATGTGCACATGATAAAAGCTGAATAAAGATTAAATTATGTCCCTATATACTCTAATAATTTTCTTTGTATTTCTTATGCCAATCCATAAAAAATTATGTATGAGTGGATCGGTAACTGTAAGTGATTACACTAATTTCATATTATGCCTAGGGGTGGCAAAAAAGTCCGGACAAGGACAAGGACAGGCCCACAACTTTTAAAAAAATAATTTTATAAATTATAATATATAACTAAAATTGAAAAAGACTTTAAAAATAAAAAAATTTAAATTCTTAACTTATAAATTAATTATAATTCAAAAAAGCTAAAATTATGATACTAAATTCTCTCTTTTGTGTCGATTAATTAAGAGAGTGTTTGAATTAGAAAATCCAGTATTAAAAAAATTAAAGTTATGAGCTTTTGTTAACTTTATTTATTATTTTAATTTGAAATATTCATTTTCTTTAATTTATTTATGATTGTAATAACTTGTTGCTCATTAATTTATTTCAATTTTACAATAATTTAAATTTTTTAAAATAAACAAATAAAGCCCAAATCCGGTCCAGGCCTGCACGTTTAACTAACAGTGGGCCTAGAGTTGGGCTTGAAAAAACCCGGTCCAGGCTCGCTGTTTGCCATCCCTAATTGTGCCTATTGATTTTAAGAAAAAGGTAAAAAGTCTTCTTACTAATGTCATGACTCAACACAGACCTGCCAAGTTATTTTCCACTTTGGACCTTAACAATGCCCGCACGGATTTGTTTTTGGGGTGCTCATACACCCCAAAACACGTCTTGCCAATTAAGGTGTAGATCACCCCTTATAAACTCAGCATCTCTCCCGTGCTTTGCCGATGTGGGATTCACCTAGGATGTTACATATACCCCCCCTTGGGGACTCAGGTCCTCACTGAGATTTGCCCCACTATCGCTCAAGAGGACATGCGGAGCCGTTCTGATACCATAATGTCATGACTCAACACAGACCTGGCAAGATATTGTCCGCTTTGGACCTTAACAAGGCCCGCACAGATTTGTTTTTGGGATGCCCATACACCTTAGAACGCGTCTTGCTAATTAAGGTGTGGATCACCTTTTATAAACCCAACATCTCTCTCGTGCTTTGCCGATGTGGGATTCACCTAGGGTGTTACACTAAAGCGATTTGTTATATCTATTATATAAAAATTGTTAGACCAAAAATAAGATAGGCCTAGTTAGGACCAATATAAATTTAGTTTTTATAAAGCCCATGAACAGGTAAAACCACTTAGAATAAACCGCTTGGGTGGCAATGTTTCAAAACCTAAAAGATTTCAAAGTTTTAAGATTCTATCATAAGACAAACCACTTAAATCAGCTGGTGCAGGTTTTATCCTAACTTCTTATGTTGTAATTTCACCAAGGATGACGCCTTAGGACTAGGTTCCTCTTTGTTGAATCTGATGATGATGAATTTACCCTTTGGCTTGTTCTTAATGAGCCTTTGGATCTCTTCCTCTTAGCCCACTTCCTTAAGAGATAAATATGTCTTTGTTCAATGATACTCTACAAATACAAAACAAGGGGTTAGAGGGCCGACTTTGCTAGTGTAAAGTCTTTGACAATCAAGTCAATCACCTAATTTTTAGAGATACGAATTTAGAGAGAAAAACTAGAGAGAAAAAAGTTCAGCATTTCCCCTCTTGAGTCCCTTTTTTTTTTTTTACACTTTTTAGTGAGAATGGAGGGCACATTTATAAGCAAAATTGATTTGACTTGAGTTTTAATTACTTTGATGACAAATGTCATTGTTTTTGTGACATCTAGCGATCCTTGTTTTCTTGTGTCTATGTTGATTGACACATGAATATACAAGCTTTTCTATGGCTTAAAAGAAGAAGTGTTTTAACTTTATGTTGTTTTTAGTAAGACTCTACGATCATATGATTCTTGGAATTTAAGAGGTTTATCCTGGATGATTTATTTTAGAATAAAAACCTATGACCTCGGAACCTTTTGCATTTTAAAGCCTTACCACCTAGAAGCATGGTTTGTCTTAGGATAAAATCTATTCGATCTTTTGAGCTTTGAACTTTGTTGTTTAGGAGGTCTGCCACCTTTTCATGGGCTTTACAAGAACTAAATTTATTTAGGGCTCAATTATATCTATCTTATTTTTGGTCCAACACAAATTACATGTTACAAAGAAAAAAGAAATAAAACTTATTCAGAAAGAAGAAGTACATGTGTAGAAGATTATATAGGAAAGAGAAGAAAAATAAAGAGCGTAAAAAAATAATAAGCCAGAAAAAAGGAAAATAAAATGAAAAGAATAATATTATTAATTTGGTGGGACTTAATTTTTATTGATTTTCCTTTTTTAAAGAAATTTAAATGAATAGTAATTTTAACTATTGAATTAATTATTATTTACAGATTGAAATTTATGTAAAAATTTGCATTTAAAAACAGGAGCTCATGGCCCTGCTTTTTTTATAATTGTTATTTATTAATTGCATTGTGTTAATAGTGATAAAAGATCACAACCTTTTTAAATACAATGGTTTATGATTTAATGGTTCAAAGCAAGTTGAGCCCAAGACCCCCAGTCGGCCAAGTCCACGTTCTTAGCCACCACTGCAGAGGAAGCTTGTAGCTGTAAGGCTGTAAATGTAATCCAAGTTCTTTTGACTTTTGAGTTTAAATAATTTTTTTGGAGCAAATATTTATTTTGTCTCCGTAGTTTAAGTTATTTATTTAACCAACCTTTATATTTTTAAAAATTCAAAAAGTTCTTGTTATTGTATGTCTGCTTCCGCCAAAATCTACATTTGTAATTGTATCATCTACTTTTCACCTGCTGTACGTCATTTTCATCCGCAAAAAGTTCTTTTTACACCACCGTACACCGCCCATCGATTTTGAAATCAACAAAAAAAAAAAAAACTAGTAAAAGATTTTCAAAGCAGTTTCTGAATTAATCACGACACCATTTTAAATATTACCGGCAGTTTAATCTTTTTTATTATTGAAGCATTTCCCACTATGGTCAGTATCTGCCATCAACGCCCCTTACAATTGTTACTTCTCAAGAAGTTAATAAAAACTTGTTTGTATCTATAGAAAAATTCCAGTACAATTAGAAAAAATATATATTAAATTTGGGAACTGGCAAATTTACAATATAATTAATAGGTTTAGAATATAATATAACAAATTACAATTTATTTATTAGACCACCCAAATATTTCTGCCGCTACATTATGTTGATCTTTCTTAAGATCTTCTTTATTGGAGTGAATTTTCAAAATTGTCAAGCTTAGATGAGAAGTTTGAGCAACAGACAAATTCCAACTAAGTTAGCTACTAAAGAAAGGGGACGAATTTGTTTTATTCATGTGACATTTGAGATTTGAGAACTGAAACAAGCTCAAGAAAGAGACAGACGGGGTTTTGGGCAAAAGTGACGGGGTTATTTGTGGAAATTGATTGGGTGTTAACAGAAGAAATATGAAGCTTTAAAATTATTTCATGAATTATGTTTAAAAAAAGGGTTTTAATAGATTAATAGAGGGTGCCCTGCCCATTGCTCCACTCTTTGGATTATGTCATAAGAGTATGTTTAGAAAAGGGGTTTCAGTAGATTAATAGAGGGTGCCAGTCGCTCCTCTCTTTGGATTAATAATGGATCCAAAAACATAAAACTAAAATGGTGCTACAAAATAGGGATGGTAACAGGGAGGAGAAGGGAGAGGAGAAGACCAATCTCTCCGTACTCATCCCTGATATTTTGCGTATGTCTCCATTCCCTTCTCGTCCTCACCCCGTCCCCATCAGAATTATTTGAGAGAATCTTCATCCCCTCCCTGAATAATAATAGGGGATCCTTAAGGGTCCCCGATCTCCGAGTAATTAATACATTTATTATTTTTTATTTTGATTTAATCATATTAAAATAAAAATTCAAATAAAAGTAAAGTTTGAAATATATCTTACATTAATATCTATTACAAAAGTCATATACATTAAATTAGTAAGTAATGCAGTATGTAAGGAATACAAACTTCTTTTACAAACTATCGTGAATAAAATTAATAATCTAATATAAAATTGTTACAAATAAAATCGAATTTAGATTCAAAATTAACTTTTTTAATGGTGGCGTGTCACTTTATAAATGTAGATTATTCCCTTTACAACACAATAGTTAAGTCGGAGCAAATCAAGAGCTTATATTAGATTAAATTAGATTAGATTAGATTAAATTGGATTAGATTAGATTAAATCAAATTAGATATTAAAATTGTGATTCGTTGTGGGCAATTATAACATCTAAAAAGAAATAAAAAAATAGATTTAAGTTTAAAACATTTAATGAATATTAAAATTAAAATAAAATTTTTGGGCTAATAGAATTTATCTAATTTTTTTAATGTCCTAAATAAAAATTTAAAACTTTAATTAGTTAATTAGATCTAAAAGTTTAATAATATAAATATTTTGATATTTGTTATTTTTACCAAGATTTATAATTTTATAATTCAAATTTTATAATTTATTTATTAGTAATTTTAAAAAATAAAAATAAAATTGAAAATTAAAATAGAGAAATGGGTAGAGGATGGAATTCCACCTCATTTCTGTCCCCTTCCCGAATAAGAAATTGGAAAAAAAAATTTTTTATCTTTTTTTCAAATAAAAAATTAAATATAAAATTATCTTTATATTCTCCCTAAATAAATTTTTTTTTTAAAAATACCCGTTTCGAAAAAATTTTTGCCATTCCTATTACAAATTGCATATGGCAGCACATAATGCCAATCTTTTTAATGTTGCATTGAATGCATTGGACATACCATAACCAAGTCTCCTTTTTTCTCTCTCTTTTTGTTTTCTTAATGGCATGTACCAAAATTTCAAGCGCGCCAAAATCGCACCATTCAACAATCCACCGTCCAGGCGTCCAATGGGAAATTCTGAAGCATGAAAATCACTCGTATTCTTATAGAATACAAATGTATTGAAACAAATAGATAGAGCGAAGTGGGCATATCTTAGTAGCAAAGCTAAATATTCGGTTGTATAGCTACATACAAGCTGAATCTTGACGAGAAAATAATTCGAGTTTTCAAACTAGTGGATGCAATTTCTGGCTTATCTAGCACAACTCGCACGTGCATAGACAATTTCAAAGATATAGGCTAATCACTGGTGATGGTATAGGACCAATTAAAGAAAACGACTCCCTATAGTATTGCAAGGACCATATCCTTCTCAATAGTGCACTTTATAGTCCACTGCAAACTGAATAAACAATTGCATTTTGGTAATCGAGAGGTCTAAGGGTTTGAAATGCTGCATGCAACTATTTCATCAATAGAGCCGGTAATTGGATTAATAATTAAAAACATTGTGCCAAGCAAAGGGTGAAAAGATGAACAACCATCTATGGGATCTTTAAGAAGAAATTCTTGCCCTGCGCGTAACATTTTCGATACTTTCAGGAAATAAAGAAAGTCAGTTAAAAGGATCTATCTACCTCCAGCGTAAAGAACAACAGCTTTTAATCATAAATAGACGTGCTTCTACCTCAAGACAAGTCATAAACTGCAACAAAAGGCATCAACACACTGCCCATCCACAGCTTCCCGTCCTTCTCTTCAACTTCACTGATTGCTTTAACAACCTTCCCCTTACTGTCCTCCAATACCTGCAAAATCTTTCCCTCTGGGCTGTATTTGACAGCCATAGCATGAAGCCTTCCCCCAATGTGAATCAGGTAATGAGTCTTGGCTGAAATTGGGAGCTTGAGCATGAAATGCCTAATTTTAGGGTATAAAGCCATCAGATGAGAGTACAAGCTCCGCCGACAGTGGATTGCCACCCAAAACTCACCCTTTTCATTTGTGCGGACGTTGTCAGGATATCCTGGTAAGATGGCAAATGCCTCTAAATTACCCGCTTTCTCACCTATCAACCAGTACTTGTGTAATCTGCATGAACAGATGAAATGAACATTGATAAGTAAAAGTAAAGCAAAGTTTGGGTGGCTCCTGAAATGATTCAATATAACTACTGGTGTCTGCCAAGTATTCGTTGACAACCTAACAATTGTGCTGAAGAGCATTCTTGTGAAAGTAGCAATCAACAATACCTCTTTTCTAAAGTGATCAAACGTATGTTTCTGTATTTCTCATCAAAAAAAAAAAAAAAAGGCTTCTGTACAATCTCCCGACTCGGGCAAATTCCTTTTCTAAGTCACCAGATTTTATGGCCTCCAAAGAAGCTACATTACCATTCACTTTTAGATTCGAATTTAAATCAGCTTGCTGGTTACAGCATTAGTGCATGAACTAGCAATTGTAGACCACATCATAATATGGTCTTATCACTGTACAAGGAACTATCATTGGAAAAGTCTGAACAATGCAATGGTTGCATGTATTTCAGATATGAAGGCTAGAAGCATTACCTGCCAACAGATCCTTCACAAAAGACAAAGAAGGATTTGTCCTTGCTCAGGGAAAGCCCATTAGGGAATCGAAGATTCCTCAAAAGGACAGTGGTCTGTTTTGTAGTTGGATCATACTTTAGAACCCTACCAGTATCTTCTGCAGAGAAAACCAACTGCATGAAATTCCTGAGAGATAATACAATGTCAGAAATAATGCACCGCAATCGTGCATGGGAACAAAATAAGCAAAAAAGGAAAAGAATAGGAAGTCATTACAACCTTATGTCCACATCATATAATCTCACATGAATCAACATGAAGAACAGACCATGGTTTAACTTTTGTGCAGCGCAACCCATGATAACTTGTCAATTACAAATGTTGAGACCTTAAAAAAAAATCAGATAATTTATCTACTTTGAAGTAATTTGTTTGGACTTAGATTGTATTTAGAGTAATGCAAAAAATTATAAGAAGTTCAGAGATTTTCTGGTCATAGAAAACACTTGGAGGAAAGAAATAACTTCATCAATATTTCGGACCCAAAGAAACTGTAACAAAATGACTTTGTCAAGAACTAGGATTCAAGAAAATGCCACCTTCACTTCCTCTGTTTCCTATTCAAAGTAATTCATCTTTTACACATTAATCATGATTAATTTTAAAATTGCAAGAAATTGGAAAGATATTAGCTAACTTGTGATCTTTATAGGACTTGGATCATTGAGGGAACAGCAAAGCTGCAAAGGTATGTTCTCCTTTTACATTTGCCTGGATGTGTAATGGAAGACATGAACAGATAAATTTCCACATATAACTCCTCATAGACCTTAGCAAGCCTTTCAAATCTTACCAGTATCACAAGTAAAAGCAGACAGGCATCAATGATAACAAGGGAATCTCTTTCAAGAACTGGTTCCCTATGTCTGCCATAAATTACAGAGGAAGAGTTACAGAATTGGATGCTATGAAGTTAATTATTATGTCTCATCTTTCAACTTCTGGTCATTTCACGCTTTCAGAATCTTATAAAGCAACAAAGTTGGGACCTAATAAAGTTAAGGTACAATTGAGGGTTGGATAAAGATTTTAAAACATGACATTTTTTGGCAAAAGAATAGCATCATAATGCCTATGGTTTTATGTGAAGGAGAACAGGTTGAATAACAGAAAAAGTTGTCAACTTTGTGCACCATACAAAGATGCATACCAAAAGTTAGGAAGTCCTCTTGCTTCATATTATGAGTGATTTCAGCAAATAACCGGACAAATGGCAACGAACTGAAAAGGGACTTAAATTATTTAATAAACTTATAGAGTTAGGCATGCTCTAGCTAAAAGTCTAAAACAATAGTCTTTCTGACTGCATCATTTCTTTTCCCTTTTCCACGTTTGCAATAACCTATAAGTGAAGTCCATTTGAAAATATATTTTGATGCTTGTTATGATATAATAGTGGCAATTAAAAAATTATAACTATCAGAATCTAGCTAAGGAGTAGTAATTTACTTACCGCCTCTGATAATTGGTGCTGCTGTCAGTAAAGTAAACATTCCCTTCATCATCAATGTCTAGATCATTAGTGAACCTCAGTGGCACACCTTCTGCTTCAGTTGCAAGTGATGTTGCCAATCCACCTTCCGGACCGACCTTCATCAGACCAAAATATGCATCTGCAATGTATAAATCACCAGTTTTCTTGTCAAATCGGAGCCCCAAAGGCCTGCCACAGATGTGCTCATTCTTCAGATAACTCATGGCAATTGGTTTCGGATTACATAGTTCCGACCTGTATCTCAGAATTGTCAATGGAAATCAGATGGTTTAGAAGAAACAAGGACAGTTACATAGCTAAATTCAACCCACTCTTCACTTGAGGAATTAAATCAGATGGTGCCAAGTTACATGTGAACTTAATTAATAGATCAATTCACCGTTCGGCAGACCAAGAAACTTGAAGCTTAATTGTACTAAGATAAACTTAATTTTCAAGAATCAGATTGACACTAAATAAGTTTTCTTGAACGATATCAAATATACTGTCAAAAGTAAACCCCTGCAACGCTTTCTAAGAAGACAAACTAATGATTTATATCATTTATAACTAAAATCAAATGCATCGAAAATATCAATGAAGCGAAAATCAAACCATGGTTTGGCTTGGATCTTGATCCCTTAGAGAAAACACAAAATTAAATTTTCTAAATTGTACTGTATCGGTGACCATAAAAATCGCACGGATCACCCAAAAAAAAATCCAAAAAACCAGTAAAAAAAGGCACAACCCAGGATCATAAACTGACCTGTTGTTGGAAGTAAAAGCAAAATCAATCCATTTAAGGCCATCCCAGAAGAGAATTCTGCCATCAGCAACACCAGTATAAGGTCCACGGCCAAGAGGGTCAAAAGCCATGCTCTCGGGGCCCTGAATTTGGTTCAAGAACTTGATTTCCGAATTCTGAAGCAAGTTCTTGTCATCTTTCACTGTAGGAATCAGTGACCACGGCGGCATGTCAACTTTGTGAGACACAAAGTCAGGGAACTCAGAAATCGCACTGTGCTTCAAAGGGTCGAGGCCACAGTATATGGCCAGAAGCAAAATCACTAACCCCAAAAATCCTCTAGGCGTCATTGCTAAATAAAACAAAAAGACTCATAAAAGATTAATGCATTGTAACAATAACGGACTGAGTGTTTCTTTTGTTTTATATTTTGTTGTTATAAGTGTACAGTTTGTTGAAAACTAGTTCAGTTTTGTTGAAACCCGTCCTTTCTACTGTGAACGAAATTTTACGTTTTTCAGGGTCTCCCACAAGAAGAAGAATAGTAGGTGGTAGGTGGTAAGCGGTAAGTGTTAAGTGCTTTCCGTAGTGTTAGGTGGTGTTCAGGAAAACGGTTGTTGGTTCATTGGTTGCATCAATGGGGCCAAAAAAGCTTGAAAGTTTTAGTTCTTTGGGACTCCCGTAAGTTTAACGTGTATGAAACTCAATCATGCATTTGTTTTCTTTATATATTAAAAAGGAAGAGAAGGCCAAGGGAATGATATGAAATTAAAAGAGTCATTACTTGCGTTTGTAGTCCGGCAGCAGCAATGTCCTCAAACAGTCCCACAAGAATTATGTATTTTTTAAATAAGAATAGATATATGTATTTTTTGAATATTAATGAGAATAAAACTCTAAGTCGATATTAAACTCTTAAGTGATGAGAGAAAAATGCTGGAAAACCATTAAAAAATGCTCGTCGATTTTTTCACATTTTCTATCCTAATTAATTTTGAACGTTAAATAGATAATGATAATTATATTATATTATAAAAAATACTTTAAGTATCAAGGTTTATCACGAATTTACAATAATAGATTAATAGAGAAAAATATAAAAAAAACTAACAAGATGCTTAATATAGTCAATTTATCATTTGATCTCAAAATTGTCACATGAAATTTTGATCTTCATTGCTTGTAGAATAATGAATTGCTAGCATAAAGTTCTTCCTCTAGCCCGACCACTACTGCAAAAGCCACCAAGCCAATAACAAACACGACGACAGTGTGGTGCCATAAAGGCTTTAGTATATGAATATACTGTGTTTACTAACGAAAAGGTCTTTGGTACTCCTAAATCTTTGCCTTTTCAATAAGTGCTCAATCACGGTATCATACCATGTTATTATAAATGGAATGGTCTTTGGTACTCCTACACCGTTGTTAAACTATTGAGATAATATTATTATTATTTTTTCTTTTTTATTTGTTTTTATATTATTACCCTCCTAGAATAATGTTTCTTTTGGGGGGCATTAATAATAAAGAAAAAAAATTAAATTATCAATTTGAATTGGAAAATAAAATTAAAAAAATATATAATCATTTTTGTTGAAGTTCACGTATGTCTCAAAAAATTAATATTAAAAAATTAATTACTAGTTTTTTTGGACATTAACAAAAAATTAATATATTAACTCCTTAGTAGAGTGTTTAACAAAAATTAATATATATATATATATATTTTGTTTCTATTTCATATTGGTAATTTATTTTTATTAATATCCAAAAAATTAAATATTATTATAAGAAGGTAATATTGTAAATGCAAGTTAAAAAACAAAAAGTAACAGTAGGGGTGTTAATAATTTAACGACGGGGATATTTTGATGCACTTTTAAAAATCTAGGGATTAAATGAACACTAATATCAAAATATAGAGAATAAACGAGCTTTTACCCATAGTGTGAGTTTATTTTTGTTTTTATCTTTTTCATTTTATTCAAATTAATATTATTTATTTTTATAAATTTTTATGAATATTTTTAATATAAAACATCATAAAGTATAATAAAATTGATCAACATATTCTAATTCAAAATATTAAAAGATTGTATTCATTCGAACATAATGTACAATATAATAAAATACTATACTATATATGTTCTTTGAAATACTTATTATTTGTTTAACATTATGATTAGATAAGGATGTAAATATAAAAATACTTGATTTCAAATTTTTTAAGTTAAAAAAAATTGGTGCTTATTTTCAAAAATTCAAACGAAAAATAAACATGTAATTAAGATTCAGACTAAAAGCAATATTAAAAATTTATACAAATTTAGATTTATTCTAATTTCATATTTAAAAAAATTACCTTCATATTTAAAAAAATTACCTTTTAGGTGGCGTTTGTTTTTTTTTTTTTGTCTGAAATCTAAATAGGTTTGAATTAGTCTAAATTTTGAATTGAGGTAAATTTGAATAATATGTTTTTTTTGGTCTGAATCGCTGAGAATAAATATTAAGTTTTTTTAAACTTAAGAAATCTAAAAAATAATATTTTTACATTTATTCCTTTACAAATTATAAATGTTAAACAAATAATAAACATCTCAAAAAATATAAATAAGATAATATATTATTATAACATAAATCATATTCAATTGAATACAACTCTTTAATATTTTATATAATATATGTTAATAAATTTTACTATAGTTTATGATTTTTTTCATCCATAAAAAATTATGAAGATAAATATTGGTAATAATGCTAATTGTTAAATTTTATTTAGGTAAGGATGTAAATTAATTAATTAGAGAAAAATATTTCAAAGAATATCTTTTAATGCTATCATTAGGACCTTTTAAATTTAACAAAAATTTAAAAATATTAATTTAACAACTTAATGATTTTATAGTCGAAAATTTTCTTTAAATTTTAAAAAATAAATTTAATGATTTAACTAATTCAAATTAAATCATTAAATTAAAAAAATGCCTTATTTTATTTCTTTGGATTCTTTGGCTTTTAATATGTAATTCAATTTCTCTATAAAAAAAAGTGTAGTTCAAATCGTTGTGATCTGAATTTGAACCGATTCGTATTTAATCTGATCCAATTCGTAGCATTTTTGCTATGCTACTAATACTTGCTCTCCTATTCTTCCCAAGCCTGGCTGAGAAAGAGTTACAGGGCGTAAAAAAAAAAAAAAAAAGTAAGGCTACTCTATTTCGACAAAAGACCCACACCTAAGTTCCATAGCTTTAGGTCCGCTTAGGGATGGCAAAATCTGGGTCCGGGTCCGGGTTTAGCTTTTCCGGATCCGGATCCGGATATCATTTTCTTTTCCCGGACCCGAATTTTAACCCGAATTTTTTCACCTGGGTCCGGGTGCGGGTTCAACCCGAAAAAATCTGGGTTTCCGGATTTCGGGTTTTGAACCCGAATTAATAAATTAATATTAATTTTTAAAATTTTAAAAATAAAAAATTAATACATTTAAAATGAAAAAAATAAAAAAAAATCAATAAAATTAATTAAAAAATAATATTAAAATTAAATATCTGGGTCCGGATTCCGGATGTCCGGGTTAACCTAAACCTAAACCCGGACCCAAATATATTCGGGTTGTCAAAATTTATTCCAGACCCGGGTTTTTTACATTCCGGCCCGGGTCCGGGTTATTTTGACAACCCCAGGTCCGCTATCCCGATCATGATTTTCCTACTCCCAGAGGGAAGGGTCCTTCCCTTTTGGGCCGGTTGTCATGTAGGAAAAAGGTTCAAGTCTATCGGTCTATTAGGATGCCTCAGCTGCATACATCATTGCACTTCCACTTGACACCTATCGTAATGATAAACGGCTCGTCTCACCGTGACCTTCTCTTGAATTCTCAAAACTTCTGTCGCTCCATCCCCGTAGGGGCAGAGAACCCGTCGTTGTCTCAGCTGTGCTACTGTAGGCTCTTAGGAAGTTGGAATAGGAGAATACTCATCTTGGGGTAGGCTTACTACTTAGATGCTTTAAGCAATTATCCGCTCCGCACTTGGCTACTCAGCGTTTACCGTGGGCACGATAACTGGTACACCATAGGTGCGTCCTTTCCGGTCCTCTCGTAATAGGGAAAGGTCCTCTCAATACTCTAACGCTCACAACGAATATGGATCGAACTGTCTCACGATGTTCTAAACCCAGCTCACGTACTGCTTTAATGGGCGAACAACCCAACCCTTGGAACATACTACAGCCCCAGGTGGCGAAGAGCCAACATTGAGGTGCCAAACCTTCTCGTCGATGTGAGCTCTTAGGGAAGATCAGCCTGTTATCCCTAGAGTAACTTTTATCCGTGAGTGACGGCCTTTCCACTCGGCACTGTTGGATCACTAAGGCTGATTTTCATCCTTGCTCGATGGGTGAGTCTTGCAATCAAGCTTCTTTCTGCCTTTGCACTCGAGGACCAATCTTCGTCCGGCCCAAGGAAACCTTTGCACGCCTCCGTTACCTTTTGGGAGGCCTATGCCCCATAGAAACTGTCTACCTAAGACTGTCCCTGGGCCCGTAGGTCTTGACACAAGGTTAGAATTCTAGCTCTTCTAGAGTGGTATCTCACTGATGCCTCATTCTTCGCCTTCCACCTAAGTTGCGTAGGAAAAGCCCAAAGCCAATCCCAGGGAATAGTGAAGCTTCATAGGGTCTTTCTGTCCAGGTACATGTAGTCTGCATCTTCACAGACATGTCTATTTCACTGAGCCTTTCTCCGAGACAGTTCCTAGATCGTTACGCCTTTTGTGCGGGTCGGAACTTACCCGACAAGGAATTTCGCTACCTTAGGACCGTTATAGTTATGGTCGCCGCTTTTCGGTCGCTGGCTTCCTTGTCATTAGGTCACCAACTTCCTTGACTTTTCGGCACTGGGTAGGCATCAGCCCCCATACATGGTCTTACGACTTTGCGGAGACCTGTATTTTCGGTAAACAGTCGCCCGGGCCTTGTCACTGCGACCTTCTTTGTGAGGAGCCACCCCTTCTCTCGAAATTACGGGGCTATTTTGCCGAGTTCCTTAGAGAGCCTCGCGCCTATTGTGCAAATTTTATTGAACTCGTAAGTACACGAATCTATCATAATATAGATCAGTGGTGATGAGTGTCGATCCCACAAGAAGGTGGATTTTAATTTTAGGTAGAATTAATTTTGTAAATGGGAGATTGGATTTGTGGTGGAAATGATTTGGAATATGCTAAAACTTAAATGAAAATGGCGAGAATAAATTCTGAAATTAGAATTGAAATGGCAACATAAATTGAAGGGAATTATTTTAAAATGACGTACTTGGGTATCTGAATCCATATCAACATACATCATGGGCTAAATATTCCTTATTAATACCAATTAAATAATAAGAGGGGAATCCACACCTCATGAACCACACTCTAATAAATATGGTGCTAAGGGTTTATCGTGCCAAATAATAATAATCTTATACTAGGGAGCCAGTGAAACCAGGGTAGTACTAGACAAGATTATTATTATCTGTCAACGAGAAGTCAAAACATCTATAAAAACTAGAGGGAAGAGAAAATAAATTTACCAAATAAAACCCATGATAGATGTTGAGACTTCACCTGCAATCCAAGCTTGAAAGAAAATTAGCCACTCATAGTTGAACTAGGGGCAAAATGGAAATTTATTAAAATACGTAGAAAATACAAGATGGAGAAGGAATTACAGAAAATGGAGTCCAAAAATGGATTCAGAGGTGCCAAATTAGGGGGAAGGCCCCTTTTTATAGATACATCGAGTAAATTATGGCTATGGGATTAAAAACAGTATGAGAAGGGATCTTGTTCAGCGAGCAGCAAATTCAGCAGGCGAACTCGGGGGACAGCGCCAGAACCCGGCGAGAAAGATTTCAAAACTATCCGTACCAGGCGCTACGGCACTGAAGTAGCCCATGCTATACTCCCAGGAAAAGCTCGAACGACCTTCAACGCTTATGGCCGCTTCTTTATGGTACTAGTTGTTGTTTTATTGAATTTGCTTCATTAATCGGCTCGCGGTTCGATTGCGCCACGTCATCAGTCAACAGTACAGTCAACAGTATGTGTGAACAATACGCGGTTTGACTATGCGACTTGAACAGTAACACAGTTTGCACAAGGTTTGAATAGTAACACGGTTTGGTTGAAAATAATCCCATGTGTTACATGTACCGTACGCTCATTTTTTGGTTTACTAATATGCTACCATGTCACCATCAATAGTACATAAGAATTTTAGTCCAATAGGATCATGACACCTCATCAGTCAATGCCACATCATCGGTCAATGCCACGTCATCGATCCGTCTATGTGAACAGTGCCGTGAACAGTAGCCGTGAACATATAAATAGTTTCGTACATGTGAACAGTGTCATTTTTCCTTTTATACTCCTCCTGAGGTTTTCAATCGTCCTGAGTTCAAAAGTGATGTTCGTTTTGCTGTTTGATCTCTCGTTTATTGTGAAATGACTATTATGCCCCTAAAATACATAAAATACTTAATTAAAAAAAAACACACATAATTAAATTACAAAAAGCTGAAACACATAAAAGTAAGGGTTGTTAGTAAGACTTGAAATGTAAAATGACGGTTTTCTCCTTTATAAATATGCATTTTCTAACACTCAACACACCCCCCAATCAGCTTATTGCTAGTCCCTATCAAATAAAGCGAAAACAAAATTCAAAAATGATTTTTTAAAACACTCTTGTTTATTTAATCAGACTAATGATAACAATCAAATAAAAGTATAAGCATCATCTCAAGTCTAAAGAAACATCACACCTACATCAACCATCTACATGAATCAGCCCATTAGACTTTGTCGTAGCTACCTTCAAGAATGACATGTCAAACCCTAAAATCTCACTGGAAGTAGTGACACTCTCACAAAGAAATTAAACCCAATAAAAATAGTCACTCCAATGAATGGTAATTGAGAGAAAATAATCAGGAAATGATATCACATGCTCTCACCAAGATGAAATAAATATGCCCTCAATTTAGAAATAATACGATCTCAAGTCAAATAAAAATGCTAGTCAACCCAATTTATTTATTTATTTATTTATTTTTTCATGCATCACTACATCCTTTTAGCCCATATAACTAGTTTCTACTTCAGACTATAGTTCCCTAAAATCAAGAAGGACTTTTATTAGGGTGTTACGTAAGCTACGGACATGGCTAATAAAGAAGGGAAACAAGAAAAATAAAGTGTATATTTGAGAAAAATGTAGAGGAATTTTTTTTTTTAGAAGTTGCAAGGTGGATTTCACCTATTATTGTTTTTTTTATTTTTTGAAACAACAATTTGTTTTTTTAAGCAACAATTTTTTCTTCTTTTTTTTTAAGAAACAACAATTTTTTTTTAACTAGGCATAACTTCACTATACAAAATGTTTATTTACATTTTTCTCAAACATAAATAGGTGATGGATCTTATAAGATATTGGGTAATACTCCAAATCGGAGTGGGTTAAGATGATAAGTTGACAAAGAAAAGGTTTTTTTTAAAGGCTCAAAATGGTTAACTATGGATATTTCATAAAATGGATGTCTAGAAAGGCTCAAACGGATCAAAGATGACATTTCCATCATCTTTTAGGGCTCTAAATAATCTTCCATATCTACTAATTAGATGGTTCTCTAAATGTAGCAATACATATTTTTTTTTATTTTACAATTTTTTTAAAGGGTTAACTCAAAAGAAATCTAGAGATTGTGTATACAATAATAAACTGCTAAGCTGTATAAAGAACGGGCAAAAGAGTTACTCTCTAAGATAAATTATAGGCTAAAAAACTTACTTGGTATTTATTATGACATGTTCATTCCTTCAAGCAACTCATATTTGTTTCCGACATCAACATGTGAAGTAGCAAACATACCGTAACATTACCTCAGACTAAAGATAATACAAATACTAAAATTTGAAATTAATCATGTCATCAAATATTAAAACAAATTACACAATTTTTTTAACAACATCCTACCCCCCGACCTATTCTAAACATGAAAGGAAAATATACATGCAGAAATATGAAAATGATGCAGAAAACTAATTAGAAAATGATAGAAAATGAAAATTATTTATTTATTTATTTTTTAACTTAAGAAGATGCGTTTCTAGAGGCACTACACTCCATATTCAGCCATCTTCGACTCAAAATGTTTTTTTGAAAATGTATATTTACAAAGGAGAAATTAAAAAGAAGAAAAAAATGAACATCAAAATATAATAAAGAAAAAGAAAATATCTGAAATTTTTTTAATTTTTTTAAATGATGAAGATGCGTTTCTAGAGTCACTACACTCCATATTCAGCTATTTTCAACACAAAAAGTTAGCAACAGTTAGTTTCTACAATAAAAAAACTAGTAATAACTTAACCAAGATTCCACAATTATTGACCATTCCCTCCCCCCAACCAGAATGAAATATTGTCCTCAATGTTTTAAAGCAAAGAAGTAGAGTTTAGAAGACATCATCTGGGTGGTGCAACACAGAAGAAAATATTTACAAGCAGAGAGTTAAATCTAATTTGTACTTCTTACTGTGGCTATTATTACCGTCATCATTTAAACGCTCCAACATAAAGCTCTAAGGGTCGGACTCCAGTTTATAAGCTTGTAACATATCAAGTAGCTCATTAGCAGTGTGAGTACAAATAAAAAGCTTTTTCGCATTGGAAGGAACGACATAATTTTTTATTGCATGGTTAAGAAATGCGATAAAGCCATTATAAAAATTATTGACATTTAACAAACCGATGGGTTTCTAGTGTTGCAAGATCTCCTAGAAGGAAAATAAAAGCATCAGGATGATTAAGCATTTCAGTTATTCGTTTTTGTATACCTGAGACGACTAACTCTTCTCCAGTCGGTGAGTCAGACACACTGCCTAAAGATTTTAAGACTTTTGGGATGATGCCTAACATTTGGCTTCCTCTGACAAAAGCAGCTTCTGAGACCAATTTTGATAACCCTCGGTTACCTCCTCCATATACCAAGTGTAATTTTCTCTCTGTCATGCTTCGACCAAGATCTATGGCTGCATCAACGAACTCTTTATGTTTGCCATAGGTAAATTCAGAAAGCACATAAATGTTCTTGAATTGTCTATTGGGAGTAGCTGCCATTGGAATATTTCTCAAAAACAAATTGTGAATGCTTAACAAAAAAGTCATATTTAAGAATCTTGGTGACAGTGGATCACAACTGTGTATGAGGTGACATATCAGTGTCAAATAACGAGTAAAGCACATGGTTCGATAGTAAAAAAAATAGTAAAAGAAAAAAGGAATAAAATTATTAAAGACAATAATGCAAATAATAAAACAACAGTGAAATGAAATAAAATAACAGTGAAGTAAAAAGATATTTACAGGTAGTTGCGATAGTGGCTCACATCTTCCTCTGGTTTTACATCTAGAAACGGCTTGAACGCCCTCTATGAGTTGAGGATAGGCTTCCCATCCAGTTTTCTTATAAACTGGCAAACAGGGTCATTTATAGTTAGATTCCCGAGATTATATCGTGCATGCTCTTTCTGGAATAATGGTCATAACTAGAGAATCGCTCTTTGCACATATCTATTGGGATGCGTTTCAAGAGACGGAAGGATATCATCCAATGACTCTTATTCAAGCCATCCCTAATGAATTGAATTTTATCTTCGTTGTTATCAGACATCATTCCTAAAGAACATGGGTTTTTATTGCAATTCATTCTGGCACACTTATAACAAGCAAGAGAAATTCTTCGAGCTCGTCGTTTTCTTACATAATTTCCTTTCCCACAACTAGGCATGTATGCAATAAATATTGGCGGTAACTTACCCATCAATTGTACTTTCGTCTCAATTAACCAACGGATGTCAGCAGGTATGTTATTTTTTATGAGCAATCGCATGCATTCGGACCGAGCTTTATAGATCACAAGGAGGGCATTCTGAGGGAGTAAAGGGAATCGCTTGTGAAGCTTTGCTAGAATCTCATTTTTGTCTATACTTTCGCCTCATAATATCAGTTATTATGGGAAACTGAAGTAACCGACTTGATTGTCACGGAGTATCGTTACCCGTCACTTCACCGTAGTAACAAACTAGAGAACACAAATAAAAAAATAAATTAAAACTCATAAAGAAAATTAAAATCGTCCTCTTATTGAATTTACCTCAAGCTCCAACTGGATGTCATAAACACTTCTCTCAATATCTATGAGTTGGCTTTCTAAACCCTCAACATAGGCTACTAACTCTGGTGGTTGTAGAGCCAAAATGCAATGTGTTTTACAAAATTGAATTTGCCTTTTGAGATGAGTTTGTGGTTTAAGAATGTTCAGGAGGAACGGTCTAAGTATGAGACTCATGATTAACAATGATAAGAGAAAACTTAATGGTAAAATAAACATATTTATTCAAAAATAATTTCAATTAGCAAAAGAATGATAAAAAGAAAGAAAGAAAAATCAAACCACCGAAACTAAAAAAAATCAATTCAAATCTAGTGGGTCATTCAAATTTATTTCGATGTCTTCTCCATGTGGTTGGCACTCTAGATATGACTTTAATCTTTGACCATTAACTTTAAATGTGACACCATTATTTGGGTTCTTAATTTCAATTGCCCCATGTGGAAAAACAATATGAATAATAAATGGACCAGACTAACGAGAATGTAACTTACCTAGAAATAGGTGCAAGCGAGAATTGAATAAAAGCACTTTCTGACTTGGAGTGAAATATTTTCTTATAATTTGCTTGTCATGAAAGACTTTCATTCGTTGCTTGTAAATCTTGGCATTTTTGTATGCGTCATTACGAATTTCTTCAAGTTCTACCTGTTGTAATCTTCTTTCTGAATTGGCTTGTTGCATGTTAAAGTTGAATTTCTTGATGGCCCAATATGCACGATGCTCGAGTTTCACAAGTAGGTGGTGACATGTAGGGTGACATCCCAATCGGGGTCTTAAAAGCCGTTCTATATGCCCATAATGCATTATCAAGTCTTAATGACTAATATTTTCTGTCTAGCCTCACCGTCTTTTTTAATATGTACTTTATTTCTCGATTGGATATCTCCACTTGGCCACTAGTTTGCAGATGATATGGGGTCGCCACTTTGTGAGTGATGGAATACTTTGTTAAAAGAACTTTGAATGCTTTGTTACCAAAGTGGGCACCACCATCACTTTTATTATTGCTCGTGGGAATCCAAAGCGCGAAATAATGTTACTTTTCAAAAACCCTATCACCACCTTGTGATTATTGGTTCTACATGTAATTACTTCTACCCATTTCGATACATAGTCAATAGCAATCAATATGAATTGATGGCCAAAAGAAGGGGGAAAGGGTCTCATGAAGTCGATACCCCATACGTCAAAAATCTCAACCACTAAAATTGGATTTAGTGGCATCATATTCCTCCGTCTAATCTATCACATGAAGAACAAAAAATGTAAGCGTCTCGAAATATAGTTGGCCAATAGAAACTACATTGTAAAACTTTTGTAGCTGTTTTCTTAACACTGAAATGGCCTCCACAAGCTTATTCATGGCAGAATGAAAGAATATTCTGAATTTCACTTTCTGGGACACATCGTCTGACAATTTGATTTGCACAATACTTGAACAAATACGAGTCATCCCAATAGAAATTCTTTATTTCTGCAAAGAATTTAGCCTTGTATTGCTTGGTTTAATGCTCTGGAAATTTACCTGTAACAAGATAATTAACGATATCAGCATACCACGGTAATACTTCCACACTCATTAATTGTTCATCTGGAAATGACTTATTTAATGTTAATGGCTCTGTAATTGTGTCAAAATGGAGACGAGAGAGATGGTCCGCCACAACATTTTCTGTGGCTTTCTTATCTTTAAATTCCAAGTCAAATTCCTGCAAAAGTAACACTCAACGAATTAATCTAGCTTTTGCATCTTTCTTTGTGAGAAAGTATTTAAGAGCAGCATAATCTGTGAACATAATTATTTTACAACCAATGAGATAATATCGAAATTTTTCCAATACAAACACTACTACTAGCATTTCTTTTTCAGTAGTTGAATAGTTCAACTGTGCATCATTCAATGTCATACTAGCATAATAAATAACATGGGGAATTCAATCAACTCTTTATCCTAATACTGCTCCTATTGGATAATCAAATGCATCACACATGAGCTCGAATGGTAAGCTCCAATTTAGAGGCTGGATGATAGGTGATGATGTCAACAACTGTTTTAATTTTTCAAATGCCACAAGACATGAATCATCAAAGACAAAATGTACGTCCATAGTAAGTAAATTGCATATGGGTCTAGAAACTTTGCTAAAATCTTTAATGAAACGTCTATAGAAACTAACATGCCCAAGGAAAGATCTTATTTCTCTGACTATTTTAGGTGGAGGAAGATTAGAAATGAGATCCACCTTGGCTCTGTCAACCTCAATACCTTTGCTCGAAATGATGTGACCGAGAATAATACCTTATTTTACCATAAAATGACACTTATTTCAATTTAATACCAAGTTCTTTTCGATACATCTCTGCAGAACTAGTGTTAGATGATGTAAACATTGATCAAATAAATCACCGAATACAGAAAAGTCATTAATAAAGACTTCAAGGAATCGTTCAACCATATCATTAAAAATGTTCAACATGTATCGTTGAAATATAGCAGATGCATTACATAATCCAAATAGCATCCTCCTATATGCAAAAGTGTCAAAAGGGCAAGTGAAAGTGGTATTATGTTGATCTTTTGGTTCTATGAGAATCTGATTATATCCTGAGTAGTCATCTAGAAAGCAATAAAATTCATGGCCTGCTAATCTATCAAGCATTTGAGAGATAAATGGTAAAGGAAAATGATCTTTACGTGTGACAGAATTTAACTTTCTACAATCAATACATACACGCCATCCTGTAGTCACTCTAGTAGGTATTAATTTATTATCGGCATTCGTAACTACAGTGACTCCTGATTTTTTTGGGACAACTTGTACAGAATTGACTCATGAACTATTACAAATTGGGTAAATGATACCTGCGTCTAATAGCTTAAGGACTCTGTTCTAACAACTTCTTTCATATTAGGATTTAACTGACGTTGATTTCCCTAGTAGAATTAGCATTTTCATCGGGGTTAATATAATGCATGCAGTCTACTGGGTTTATACCTTTTATATCCACTATGATCCATCTTAATGCTTATTTGTGCTCTTTTAAAACACCAACAACTTACCTTTTTGTTCGTCTTTGAGGGATGCTGAGATGATTGCCGGTAGAGTACTTTCTTCCCCCAAAAATGCATATTTTAAAGTGTTGGGCAATGGTTTGAGGTCGAGTTTCGGTGGTGATTCTGATGATGGGATAAGTTTCTTCTCTGATGGTGCTAGTTGTTCAACTATTGGCTTCCATTTATTAGTGTCCATGGATGGTGCTGAGTCAAGTAGGGCGTTGACCTCATCGACCGATCTGTCAATATCAAAATCCAAACCAAAGTGAGTTAAACATGTTTGTAAAGGATCATCACTAAGGTTTGAAACAAAAGTGTCGTCAACTAATGCTTCAATAAAATCCATGTCAACAATTCCATCATCTGCATTGTGAGGTTGTTTGGCAATGTTGAAGATGTTCAGCTCCATAGTCATGTTGCCGAAGGACAACTGCATATTTTCAGTCCTGCATTGAATGTGAGCATCCGCAATTGTCAAGAAAGGTCGGCCTAGGATAATGGGAATGTGCTTTCTTGAATCTTGTATTAGTTGAGTGTCAATTACAATGAAATCAACAGAAAAATAAAACTTGTCTATCTGGATAAGCACGTTCTCCACAATACCATGGGTTATTTTTGTGGACCGATCTGCAAGCTACAACACCACTAGAGTTAGGTGTAATTTTTCAAGTCCAAGTTTTACGAAAATAGAGTAAGGTAACAAATTTACACTAGCTCCTAAATCCAACAAAGCATTCTCAATTGTGTGGTTCCTTATGCTACATAAGATAGTGGGGGAGCCTGGGTCTTTGCATTTTAAAAGAATTTTATGTTGGGGGATAGAACTAACATTTTCTATTTAAAATGCCTTCTTTTGAACATGCATGTTTCTCTTTTTAGTATACAGATCTTTAAGAAATTTGGCATAAGATTGAACTTATTTTATATCATCAAGCAAAGGAATGTTAATACTTATCTGTTTGAAAATTTTGAGAATCTCACCTGTGGATTTTTCCTTCTTTCCTTTAGCTAACATCTGAGGAAATGGAGCTTTGGGAACATATTCTCATGGGTTGATTTCTTTTTTCTCCTCCGGTGATGAGTCCTCAACACTCACAGGTACAATTTGATTTTCCTTTGTCATCGGCATCTCCACTTTGTTGTCGATTTCTTTTCCTTTTCGCAAGGTCATGATGGCTTTGACCTCTCTATGCTGCTGTGGTGAACTGGTACTCGCTTTATGCACTCCTTTAGGGTTAGACACTAGTTGACTTGGAAACTTGCCTTTCTCAACAGTCATTGCCAAGGTCTGAACTGAAGAAGCAAGTTGTCCCACCATCTTCTCCAGGCTGGAAACTGATTGAGCTTGTGAGTTAAAGTCTGCTATCAACTCATTTCGTAGTCCATTAATGGTGCAGTTCTGTTGCTCAATCGTGAAGTAAGTAACATTCTTGAAATTCCGGAATGCATCCTCTCATGGTCTGGGTTGAGAGTAGTTTTGGTTCTGATTGTATGGTCTAAATGGTGGCTGAGAGGCTTGAGAAACTTGAGGAATTGGTTGCATTGGTGGAGCTAGAGTTGCTGGTCCATTCTGTTGGAATCCTTGAGACCATGACAAATTGGGGTAGGCTCTTTATCCAGGGTTATATGTGTTGGAGTATGGGTTATAATTCGATGATTTTCTTATTACACCTATGGCATTAGCTTAATCTGAGTATGAGTCATGGTCATGTGGCTCTGTTGATTTAGCAATCGATAACGATGCTATTTGTCAAGAGAGACTTTCAACCATCTCCTTGACTTTTTTAATTCCTGAAGTTGACTCGCCAATTTGAACCTTATTTATTCCTTTAATCCTTCTAGTATTCCTGAGTGATCGACTCCGTTGTTGGGAATTATCCACTTACCGCTGGAAGAATTCCCAAATCTCTGATGCACTTTTTGACATTAGCTCTTCTCCACTTGTTGCCGTTAGTCATTCTTGCACATTCGGCAATAATCCCTCCAAAAAGTATTGGCATTGGTGCCATTTCTCGTACCCATAATATGAACACTTTAAGAGTAGCCCATTGAATTGCTCCAATGTTTCGAAAAATTACTCGTCATCTCTCTGAGTAAACTCCGAGATTTCTCTGCGAATAGTATTGGTTTTATGTACTGGGAAATATTTATTTAAAAATTTCGTTACCATTTGTTCCCATGATGTAATGCTATTAGTAGGTAATGTATTAAGTTATGAACGTGCTCTATCCTTGAAAATGAGAATAATATGAATTTAACATTATCGTCTAAAAAATTCTCGTATTTAAAGGTTTGGCAAATAGCGTGAAAATTATTCAAATGATTATATGAGTCCTCATTTTCTAAGCCATAGAATGTGGGGAGACAATTTAGCACACTAGGTTTTAGTTCAAAACTCCTGAAAGCTAAATTTGGATACCTTATAAATGATGTGCTCAAATTAGCTAAAGGACTGAAGTAGTCCTTAAATGGCCTCTCCTGTAGTGCTTGTAAATCCATTTTATTTTTAACTTTTTTAAGTGTGCGAAGTGTTTTCTCCAGTTCGAAATCTATAGGTTCAAGATTAGGTAATAATGACCTACGACCATGTATGCAAAACAAATAAAATCAAAATAAAGATGGGAACAAAACAAATAAAAATAAAGAAGAGGGAGAAATTACAATACTAACCTTATAGCGCTATTACAACCTTACTATAAAAGTACACAAAAAATACGTGAAAATAAATTAACTAAAAATAAATTAATAAGATAAACAACCAAAAAATTACAAAGAAATAAATTGAAAATTAAATTACAGAATTTTAAAGAAAATAAATACTAACCTTTAAATGTAGATTCACTTTTTTTCTTCTTTTTTTAAAAAATACAAGAAAATAATTAAATAGAAATATTCACAAAAATTAATTCTATGAATTAAAATTACTTGACTTCCCAGCAATGGTGCTAAAAACTTATTGTGTAAATTTTATTGAACTCGCAAGCACACGAGTCTATCGTAATATAGATCAATGGTGACAAGTATCGATCCCATGAGGAGGTGGATTTTAATTATATGTAGAATTAATTTTGTAAATTGGAGATTGGATTTGTAGTGGAAATGATTTGGAATATGCTAAAACTTAAATTAAAATGGCGAGAATAAATTCTGAAAATGGAATTAAAATTGCAAGAATAAATTGAAGAGAATTCTATTGAAATGACGTATTTGGGTATCTGAATCCGTATCAATATGTATTATGGGCTAAATATTCCTTATTAATATCAATTAAATCATGAGAGGGGACACACCTCATGAACCATGCTCTAATAAATGTGGTACTAAGGGTTTATCGTGCCAAATAATAATAATCTTATACTAGGGAGTCGGTGAAATAAGGGCGGTACTAGACAAGATTATTATTATCTGTCAACAAAAAAGTCAAAACATCCACAAAACTAGAGGGGAAGAGAAAATAAATTTACCAAATAAAGCCCATGACACATGTTGAGACTTCACCTTCAACCCAAGCTTGAAAGAAAATTAGCTACTCATAGTTGAACTATGAGCAAAATAGAAATTTATTAAATACGTAAAAAATACAAGATGGAGTAGGAATTACAGAAAATGAAGTCCAAAAATGGATTCAGAGGTGTCAAATTAGGAGGGAGGCCCCTTTTTATAGGTATATCGAGTAAATTATGGCCATTGGATTAAAAATAATTTGGACGCTCATGATTGCGCCACATCATCAGTCAACAGTACGCGGTTTGACTATGCGGCTTGAACAGTAACACGGTTTGCACAAGATTTGAACAGTAACACGATTTGCACAGTAACACGATTTGATTGAAAATAATCCCATGTGTTGCATGTACCGTACGTGCTTTTTTTGGTCTACTAATATACTACCACGTCACCATCAATATTACATAAGAATTTTAGTCCAATAGGATCATGACACTCATCAGTCAATGCCACATCATCGGTCAATGCTACGTCATCGATCCCTCTATATGAACAGTACTGTGAACAGTAACGTAGACAGTACCCGTACATGTGAATAATACCGTACATGTGAATAGTGTCATTTTTCCTTTTATGCTCCTCCTGAGGTTTTCGGTCGTTTGAGTTTAAAAGTGATGTTCGTTTTGCTGTTTGATCTCTCGTTTATTGTGAAATAACTATGATATCCCTAAAATACATAAAATACTTAATTAAAATAAAACACACATAATTAAATTACAAAAAGCTAAAACACATAAAAGTAAGGATTGTTAGTAAGACGTGAAATGTAAAATGACGGTTTTCTCTTTTATAAATATGCATTTTCTAACACTTAACAACGCCCCTAGGTATTTTTTACCTACCCACCTGTGTCGATTTCAGGTACATGTACCCTTTTGTTGAAGGTCGTTTGAGCTTTTCCTAGGAGTATAACATGGGTTACTTCAGCGCCGTAGCGCCTGGTACTCAAACATTGGCTCGGGGCATTTTCTCTACCCCTTCTTACCTTGAAAAGTAAGGGCACCTTACGTCTTTGAACCGATAACCATCTTTCGGCTAATCTAGCCTCCTCCGTCCCTCGGGACCAACAAGCGGTAGTACAAGAATATTCACATGTTGTCCATCGACTACACCTTTCGGCCTGATCTTAGGCCTTGACTCTCCCTCCATGTACAAACCTTGTGGAGGAACCCTTGGGTTTTCGAAGCATTGGATTCTCACCAATGTTTGTATTACTCAAGCCGACATTCTCGCTTCTGCTTCGTCCACCGCCGCTCGCACGGTTACTTTCCTCTTAAGCGAAACGCTCCCCTACCGATGCATTTTTACATCCCACAGCTTCGGCAGATCGCTTAGCCCCGTTCATTTTCGGTGCAAGAGCACTCAATCAGTGAGCTATTACCAACTCTTTCAAGGGTGGCTACTTCTAGGCAAACCTCATGGCTGTCTCTGCACCCCTACATTTTTTATCACTGAGCGGCATTTAGGGGCCTCAGCCGGTGATCCGGGTTGTTTTCCTCTCAATGATGAAGCTTATCCCTCATCGTCTCACTTGCCGATCTTGACCCTTATTATTTTGAGATCATATCTAGTATTCAGAGTTTGCCTCAATTTGGTACCGCTCTCGCGGCCCGCATCGAAACAGTGCTTTACCTCTAGATGTCCAGTCAATTGTTGCGCCTCAACGCATTTCGGGGAGAACCAGCTAGCTCTAGGTTCGAGTGGCATTTCACCCATAACCATAACTCATCTGCTGATTCTTCAACATCAGTCGGTTCGAACCTACACTTAGTTTCACCCAAGCTTCATCCTGGTCATGGATAGATCACCTAGGTTCGGGTTCATAAGCAATGACAATTACCCTATGAAGACTCACTTTCGCTACGGCTCCAGTGGGTTCCCTTAACCAAGCCACTGCCTATGAGTCGCTGGCTCATTCTTCAATAGGCACGCGGTCAGAGCCCCGGGCTCTTCCCACTGCTTGGGAGCTTACGGTTTCATGTTCTATTTCACTCCCCGATGGGGGTTCTTTCCACCATTCCCTCACGATACTACTTCGCTATCGGTCAACCATGAGTATTTAGCCTTACAAGGTGGTCCTTGCTGATTCACACGGGATTCCACGTGCCCCATGCTACTCGGGTCAGAGCATAAGCTAGTGATGCTTTCGGTTACTGGACTCTTGCCATCTAGGGTGCAACAATCCACCGTTTCGCCTAGCAGCACGATGCTTGTATCGCTCTCCCACAACCCCAATTTCATAGTTTAGGCTACTCCCATTTCGCTCCTTGTTACTGTGGGAATCACTTTTGCTTTCTTTTTCTCTGGTTACTAAGATGTTTCAGTTCGCCAAGTTGTCTCTTGCCTGCCCATGGATTCAGTAACAGTTCGAAAGGTTGACTTATTTGGGAATGTTCGGATTTACGCTTATTTTCAACTTCCCGAAGCATTTCATCGCTTACTATGCCTTTCCTCGTTTCTAAGTGCGTAGGTATCTACTGTAAGCATTTCCTTGTTTGAACCTCGCCCTTAACTTGACTTTAAGGCTATGTCATCCTAAGGTGCTGCTAAATGGAAGGATCTTATCAACGTCCATGAATGATAAACCATAAATCAAACTGCTGAATCGGAAAAATTAAGTGCTATCATATTCATATAGTTTTGTATCGGCTAAGTTCACGAGTTGAAGATAAGCGGACTCGAACCGCTGACATCCACCACAGGGTAAACCATCGCCTTTCTAGGCCCCCACTGATTCTACCGTAGAGGCCAACGATAGACAATAACTCCCTTCCAAACACAACTTACAATTTTTATCGTACTGTGCTCTCCAAAGAGCAACTCTTCTCAAAAGGTGCTGAGTTGGAATCCCATTCTAATTAAGGATTCTTTTGGTTCCGGAGGATCCAGCTACAGGAGAATCAGGAACGAAGAGCTTTCCCCCTTTTCCACCTCTACTCTTTGGTCTTAAGAATGCTGGTTTTAAGAATGAGTAATTACCCTTCTCTGACCCTTACTACCCAACCTGAGAGTGGACAGCTAATGCATTTCATTTATTGAGCAGGGTTCTATGGTCGGTCCACGACCCCTAGATACCGAAGGCGTCCTTGAGGTGATCTCATAGTTCCTACAGGGTGGAAACGATGAGGTCGGTCCATGGATTTTCCTTCCTTTTGTCGCATTTCGCTCAAAGGGTTGAAGGGAGATAGTGCATCAAGTTGTTCGCAAAGGCCAACTTGATCCTTTTCCCCAGGGATCCCAGATGAGGGAACCCTAAGAGAGCCGCCGACTCCAACTACTGTCCATGTACGATCTATACTAGATCTGACCAACCACCCATCCTACCTCTTCTACGTTCTTAACAGCCCATCTTTGTCTCAGTAAAGTCTTTCAGTGGCATGATTCGGTCCTCTTCCCCATCACTTAGAAAAAGTTAGTCACCAGTTCAGTTACAAGATACTATCATTACCACCTGAACAATTAGACATCCAACCCTAATCGCAACAACCCAATTGTAAGAGCGGAGCTCTACCAACTGAGCTATATCCCCCCTAGCCTAGTGGAGCATGCATGAAGAAGTTCGACGCTTCTTCTATTCTTTTTCGTTTTCTTGGCACAGTTGGGCCATCCTGGATTTGAACCAGAGACTTCGTCTGTGAAATAAATCATTGCTCATACAGTCCAACCAATTGGGAGAGAATCAACGGATTCCTTTTCGGGAGCGATTCATCATTCCCGAACATAGCATATAACTCTCCGTTGTACTGCGCTCTCCAAGTGTGCTTGTTCCACTTCTCTTCCTTATCATGGCATGTATTTGTGAAGTAATTCTAATGAGAAAAAAAGAAGGCGTTAAGAGGCCCTCCTGGCCCAACCCTAGACACTCTAAGATCCTTTTTCAAACCCGCTCCCATTTCGAGTCAAGAGATAGATAAATAGACACATCACATTGCATCGTTCGGGGGCGTTCGTACTGACTGAGGGGGTCGAAGACCAAGAAGTGAGTTATTTATCAGCCAAGAATTCTTCTTACAGGTAGATCCAATCTCTTAGTCTCTGCGGAAAGGAAAAGGAAAAAGAATTTCACACTCTTCCTTTCGGGAAGGGAGATTAGGAAAATCCTATTGATTGCAGCTTTCTCCAGACCTCCAGGAAAAGCATGAAAAAAAAAGGCATGAATGGTACAATCCCTCTGTCACCCCAGAATGAAATGAAAGAGGCGATCTTGTAGTTCTTGATTTGTGAAGATACGTTGTTAAGTGCTCCATTTTTTTCCCATTGAGGCTGAACCTAAACCTGTGCTTGAGAGATAACTGTCTATACATTAATAAGGGATGTATGGATTATCGAGAAGAGAAGAGTTGTAGTGGTCTCCCTCGGATCGCCCGGATCCCACGAGCGAATAGAAAGTTGGATCTACATTAGATCTCACTTGAATAACCCTATAAATCCTCCTGAGGAGGAGCTTGTTTTCAAACCCCCAGTTCGAACAGGAGAAGTACGCCATGCTAATGTGCCTTGGATGATCCATATCTCAGGAACAAGCGCTTATGAGCACATTGAACTATCCGTGTGGCTAAGAGCCCTTACAGCCCAGGCACAACGACGCAATTATCAGAGGCGCACTTACCACTACGCTAATAGCCTGTTGTGCGGGCCTCCTGCTGGGGGCCCACCATGCCAAAAGCTAGGAAACCCCATCTCTCTCTTTCCTTTTTATGCCCCCAGGTCTCTCCCGTGTGACGACATGGGGGCGTAAAAGGGGGATCTTATCAACTTGTTCCGACCTCAGACAATAAGCTCATGGGCTTGGTCTTACTTCATCGTCGAGAAACGAAAGAAGACTTCCATCTCCAAGTTTAACTCAGGCGTAGCTCGCTTCTTTTTGGGTGTGAAGCGATGTCAAACCAAAATACCTAACAAGCATTAGCTCTCCCTGAAAAGGCAGTGATCCAGCCGCACCTTCCAGTACGGGTACCTTATTATGACTTCACTCCAGTCACTAGCCCTGCCTTCGGCACCCCCCTTGCGGTTAAGGTAATGACTTTAGACGGGCAGTGTGTACAAGGCCCGAGAATGAATTCACGGCCGTATGGCTTACCGGTGATTACTAGCAATTCCAACTTCATGCAGGCGAGTTATAGCCTGCAATTCGAACTGAGGACGAGTTTTTGGAGTTAGCTCACCCTCGCGGGATCGCAACCCTTTGTCTTGGCCATTGTAACACGTGTGTCACCCAGGGCATAAGGGGCATGATGACTTGACGTTATCCTCACCTTCCTTTGGCTTATCACTGGCAATCTGCTCATGGTTCCAAACTCGACGGTGGCAACTAATCACGAGGGTTGCGCTCGTTGGAGGACTTAACCCAACACCTTACGACATGAGCTGACGACAGCCATGCACCACCTGTGTCTGCGTTCCCAAAGGCACTCCTCTCTTTCAAGAGGATTCGCAGCATGTCAAACCCTAGTAAGGTTTTTCGCTTTGCATCGAATAAAACCACATGCTCCACTACTTGTGCGGGCCCCTGTCAATTCCTTTGAGTTTCATTCTTGCGAACGTACTCCCCAAGCGGCATACTTAACGCGTTAGCTACAGCACTGCACGGGTCGATATGCACCGCGCCTAGTATCCATCGTTTACGGCTAGTACTACTGGGGTATCTAATCCCACTCGCTCCCCTAACTTTCGTCTCTCAGTGTCAGTGTCGGCCCAGCAGAGTGCTTTCGTTGTTGGTGTTCTTTTCGATCTCTATGCATTTCATCGCTCTACCGAAAATTCCCTCTGCCCCTACCATACTCTAGCTTGGTAGTTTCCACCGCTTGTCCAGGGTTGAGCCCTGGTATTTGACGGCAGACTTAAAAAGCCACCTACAAATGCTTTACACCCAATCATTTCGGATAAAGCTTGCATCCTTTGTATTACCGCGGCTGCTAGCACAGAGTTAGCTGACCGATGCTTATTCCCCAAATACCGTCATTGCTTCTTCTCCGAGAAAAGAAGTTCACAACCCGTGGGCCTTCTACCTCCACGCGGCATTAAAAAATATAAATAAGATAATATATTATTATAATATAAATCATATTAAATTGAATACAACTCTTTAATATTTTATATAATGTATGTTAATAAATTTTATTATAGTTTATGATTTTTTTCATTCATAAAAAATTATGAAGATAAATATTGGTAATAATGCTAATTGTTAAATTTTATTGAGGTAAGGATGTAAATTAATTAATTAGAGAAAAATATTTCAAAGAATAGCTATTAATGATATCATTAAGACCTTTTAAATTTAATAAAAATTTAAAAAATTTAATTTAATAACTTAATGATTTAATAACTGAAAATTTTCTTTAAATTTTTAAAAATAAATTTAATGATTTAACTAATTAAAATTAAATCATTAAATTAAAAAAAAAAAACAGCGCCTTATCCTATTTCTTTGGATTCTTTGGTTTTTAATATGTAATTCAATTTCTCTATAAAAAAAAGTGTAGTTCAAATCGTTGTGATCCGAATTTGAACCGATCCGTATTTAATCCGATCCAATCCGTCTGAGCCGACCGTCTAACTTAGACACCAAGACGGCGGAAACCTGAACTAATCGTAAAAATTCTCGTCTTTTTCTTGACTTCTCCTCGACAGAGCAACGCATTTACTCACTGAAACCGCTGCCGCCGCAAACTACCGCTCACGCACACGCCCGCGCCAGCGCTCGCGGTCTACTTTCTCTAACCCTAAACTTTCAAACGCCCTCCCTCACGCCCACGCTGCCGCAGCTCACTTCCGTTCAAGTGTGCCGACGCTGCAGCTTCTAGCCGTTCTCGATTTGTTTCCTCGTTCCAGCCGCTGTCGTTTCCGCTGTCGCTTCCGCTGTCGCTGCCTCCGGCTTCGTTCGCCGTCGTCAGCAAGGTAGGGTTGTACATGCGCTTCCACATTGTGCATGAAAAGCTGTTTGTAATTCAATCTTCATTTGGGCATCGTAAGAGGCGTTACAGGCTCTGAAACTGTTCAGTCTTCTCTTGTACAATGGCTGTTCGTAATTTTCACTGATGGGTTATTAATATGTTATGTACGTATTTCATTTTAGATTTTCTGTTCGGTTCGGTTCGGGTTTGCGTTTCAAACCAGTTGCGTTGAATTCTCCAATCGAACAATTCCAATCGAAACCCAATTTACCCAATATGTATTGAAAATGATTAAAGTTTTTATCCGCTCGGCTCATGGGGTTGATTTTGGATTATCTTTTTCCCAACCCGGTTCGGATCGGGTTGTTCAGAACCGGATCCGAGCCCGAGTTTGCCGACCCATAGTAGAGGGAGAGAGGGAGCGAGATTTTGGTTCTGCTAACGTCTTTTTCCTTCACTTTCCCTTTGCTGCTCTTTGCTCAAAAAAGTTACAAAACCTTTTATTCTGAGTGGTTTCTTTTCTTCTTCCTTTCCCCTCTATTATTTTTGAGGTTTAGTTTCCTTATTTCTTTATTTTGCATGGTTGTTGTTATTATTATTATTTATAATAAAATGTTTACCTCATTAATTCGAAACACATTGTTAGTGTTAATAAATTTTGTTTTATATTTTTTTTAATGCCGTTAATTTTTGTCTTACAGATTGTGCTTTCAAGGTGAACTCTGTGAAAACAGTCAGCCAATTGCAGTACCTCTTGCGTGTGTGAAGTTTAAATATGGTAATTTAGGCTTTTTATTTTTGTACGTTATGAATTTCTTGATGCTTTTCTGTTTGGTTTCTGGGAAAATGAGAGAAAAAAGAGTAATAATAATGTGCTTTGAGAATGAGTAGGCTTTCTAATTTTGTACATTTTCTTTATTTTATTGTGTTTTTTTAAGCGAGAATTAAGTGGAGGGTTTAGTTGTCTTATGACTGAAAAATTATAGTTGATTTATTCAGCTTTTGGTTTGACTTACAGCCGCAAGATATTAGGAAGTGGTTTTTGAAACCACATAGCAAAGACAAAGACAATGCTACAATTCCTGCAAATACTGCACTGAGCAATTTGGAGACAACAAATTCTGAGCCCGTGAGTCTGTTTTCTGTTATATACATGATATATATTTATATACGTCGTTTATGTTTGTGTTATTGTATAAAGTTTAAAGATTGGATAAATTACCAGAAATTTAAAACCTGCTGTTTCTATCTTGTGGTGAGTCTGGGAGCTGATTTCTGATGAATTCGTCTGTGAAAAATGTCAATGGGCACTAGCTCTTTTGTAGAGGATAGGAATTCAAGTGTTGAGGGATTATGTGCCAATGGGGATCATCATCAATGAACAAAATTCGTTGCTTGACAAAAGGCTTATTCTTATCACCATTAAGGGATAGACAGTTGTTGGACAAGCTGTGGAAGTATATTACGAAGAATCTGAACTTGATAGAATGGACTAAAACAATGATGATTAAGTTCTTCCCTCATACCCAGACCATCTAAGTACATCTTTGCACCAAGATGTAAATTTGATTTAAGACAAGTTGTGCATCAAGACTCTGAGATGTTACAAAATAAGGAGATTGAAATTGACAACATACATGCTGCTCATGATGATATCCTGGCAGAGTTATTTTCTCACTCTCTTCATTTTTTTTCCTTGTTAGTTTCAATCTCCTTGACGACTATCACATGATTTTGACAAATTATCATCACAGGCAACTTGTACATTGTCAATTTCAATCCGCTTGTTTTGTACCATGTCAGAGTCTTGATGCAATTTGTCTTTGGCCAAGTTTGCATCCTGATGCACAGATGTATTCAGATTGTCTAGGCACGAGGGACGGACTTTATCAGCATTGTGTTCGTCCATTCTATCAAATTCAGATTCTTCTTAATATGCTTCCACAGCTTATTCAACAACTGTCAGTCTCTTAATGGTGATGAGAATTCTTCAACAACTGTCAATCTCGTAATGGTGATAAGAGATGAGCCTTCTGTCATACACCTAATGTTTCTCATTTATGATCCTTGTTGGTATGTTCTGACTTCAACACTTGGATTCATATTCTCCACTTTGACTCCTTCAAATGGTTTTCTTCTTGGATAACTGTACTCCATTAAGTGGATGGAAAACTGAGGATGCTGATGTGCATATTTATAGTCTGACTTGGCTTAATATTTTTCATTTGATATAAATAGGGGTGTGGAGGCCATGAAAGTATGGGGAGAAGAAAAACGAGCAAGTATTTTGCTACAGACAAACAAAAACCAGAAGATGGAGGAGAGGAGGAGGAACTTCCGGCCAAGAGGAAAGCAGTGAAAGATGATGGCAAATCAGTTAGATCCTCCCCATTGAAAAAATTTCACAAAGCTGATGATGACGATGACGACTTTGTGCCACCTAGTGTGAAGAAGAATTCTGTTGGTGGCACTCCCAGTAAGAAATTGAAGTCTGGTTCAGGCAGAGCAGTTGCACAGAAATCTGTAGATATTGATGATGATGAGGAGGAGGATGTGAAAAAGACAGAACCTCCTCTTAAGTCCAGTGGAAGGGGTCGTGGCGGTAGAGGAGCATCTGGGGCACCTGCTGTTGGAAGGGGCAGAGGTGGTGGGCGGGGTGGATTTATGAATTTTGGAGAAAGGAAAGATCCTCCGCACAAAGGAGAAAAGGTGGATGGTTCTAGGAACATATTCCTTAATTAATTATAATGGTTCTGTTGCTCTTGATGTTAACATGAATGCTTTTATTTTTCCTCTCTATCAGGAAGTCCCTGAAGGTGCTCCTGATTGCTTAGCTGGTTTAACTTTTGTAATTAGTGGAACACTTGACAGGTAGTGAACCTTATATCTCCGTGGTTTTACATGTGCTTGTTTGTCCTCGGAATTGTGTGTAGAAATCCTTGGTATTCTTCTTTCTTCTGTGATTCATACAATGTTTTGCCTGGACTCTATCTGATGTGTGTAATGATATTGTGGTTGCCATGATTTATTGGATTGCATTTCAGCACTGTTAATATTAACCTTCAACTTGAGATTTATAATGAACTTTGACTGAATTGACAGTTTGGAGAGAGAAGAAGCTGAAGATTTAATTAAACGCCATGGGGGTCGTGTTACTGGATCTGTCAGCAGGAAAACGGTAGTTCTGAACTTCAATCTTAAATTTGATTGGTTTCATAGCTGTATTGACGTTTGATAACATTAGCTTTTTTGCAGAATTATCTTTTATGTGATGAAGACATTGGGGGAGCCAAATCAACTAAAGCCAAAGAGCTGGGGTTTGCCATCTTTGATCCATGCTCACAAACAATTGTAATTGAGTCCTATATATCCTCTCTAATGACGGGCTCAAATTTTTCGTTTGTAGCACTCCCTTCCTTACAGAGGATGGATTGTTTGACATGATCCGTGCTTCGAAGCCTATGAAGGCACTTGCACAAGCAGAATCAAAGAAATCTGTTGAGAAAATTGCAGCATCTTTGCCTAAGAAAAGTCCTCAAAATATAGAAGCGAAGAGTAGGAGCAAACAGCCTTGTGTTTACTTATATCAATTTAACATCTGATTCCTAGCTTGTGATCTGTTTTGTTGGTTTGATTTTCTAACATTGTCATCCAACTTTGTGATTTTGTATGTGGTTCACAGTGCTGCCTTGAAATGAATTGCATGTTAAGTCTACCATCTGGTATCATCTGACTGTTGTTCAGTATCAATAATGTGGAAGTCAGTGAGATGCATGTTATTGTTGTTGAATGTTGTTCACTATCAATAATGCTGGGTTTTTAGATTGGTTGGTGGTCTAATTTTTGACTTTTTTTTAGTAGCTGTACACTAATTGGGCATTTGTTGTCTCTTGAGAAAGTATTGTCAAGTTGTTTATAGAAAAAGATTGTAGATAATAAACACAAGTAGCTGTTGAATTGCTTATCAAGGTGTTGTTTAAGGCCACTCTGTCATTTTCTGCTATCAGGACTTCCTATGCCTATGCTGGGTTTTTTATGCTACCAGGGATCAAAATTTGGTAGCCTTTGTTTGCAAAAGAAGAAAGTTCCCAAATTACCTTGAAACACATGGCCTTTTGATTCTCAGTCATTAACAATTTTGTTGTGTCCATGCAACACTATGGTTTCATGTTTTCTCTTTATGTGAAGGATTATTTAGTTGCATTTTTTAGTATTTAATGTTATGTTAGCGATTAGCTGGAGAAGATTTTTTTATAATTGCATATGTCTGATGGAAATTTGAAGAGGGATAATTTATTTTGTTAGGGAAGACTGGGGGACCTGGTCGATGTGAACCTGTTATGATATTGAAGTACTTATTCAATCTTTAATTGTGTTATTAACTGGTGAACACGGAGCAATGCTGAAATTCCAATCTTATTGTTTTGTGGTTTTCAGTTGTGCTGTCAAATTATACATGATTTTACCTATTCGACTGGTTAGTAGAAGATGATGATTTACATAAATGTATCAATCAGCAATACCTTAATGTATTTTCTTCCATTTTGATTATTCTTGCGTTTTCAGTTGTGCTATCACATGTATTTATATGAAATATCATGTTAATAATCGTAAGTCTAAGCGGAGGCCATGTGGTTTGCAATGCTTGACGTGGATGACAGTTGACTTGAATGTTTTGAACTTGTTCTTGCTTCTCCTTTTAGTTGGTTGGTTGCATTTTTTTCCTTTTTTTTTAGTTTCTTCCAAATTTTGAAAAATCGGTTCATTGTGCAGGCACTTCGGCTCCAAAAGCACCCGGTGAAAGAATGAAAACAGTTGCTTCTCCTGCCAAAAGGAAAGGGCAAAATATCCAGCAATCTTTGCTTACATGGACAGAGAAGTATAGGCCAAAAACTCCCAATGAGATTGTTGGGAATCAGCAACTGGTATGCGTTTTTTTCTAGCAGCTGTGTCTGCCATCAGAGGTTTAATCTTAATATTTATTTTAACATGGTGAAGCATTGGAGTTATGATTTTTCATTGTACTAATCTGCAGGTTAAGCAGCTTCATACATGGTTGGTGCACTGGAATGAGAAGTTTCTTGACACTGGAACTAAACGAAATGGAAAGAAACAAAATGATGCCAGTGCTGAAAAAGCTGCGCTTTTAAGTGGATCACCTGGTATGGGGAAAACTACAGCAGCAAAGTTGGTTTGTCAGATGCTGGGTTTCCAGGCTATTGAGGTAACATACTTTTGACATAGGCTTTTGGTGATCATTAGAGCATCAGCATAGTTCTTGTGAGGTCAATGGTGTATTGTATTGCTTATTATTCTTTTCCTTTTATTATTAGAATATCTTTCTTATTAGCTCATTGTCATATTGTATCACTCGATGTTATTAACTTTCGCTATCTTCCTTCATGTGTATCCCTTACCATATCAAGGTAAATGCTAGTGATAGCCGAGGTAAAGCTGATGCCAAGATTTCCAAAGGAATTGGTGGGAGCAATGCAAATTCCATAAAGGAACTTGTCAGCAATGAGGCCCTCAGTGTTAATATGGATCGGTTTGTTCTGCTTTCTCATTGTGTCTTGAATTAGTTCATAGGATCTAGAATGTACCTAAAACTCCTTTGGTTCTTTTTTTTCCTCACTTCACTAATTTGTTGATTTAAATTTCAGTTCAAAACATCCGAAAACTGTCCTGATTATGGATGAGGTAGATGGGATGTCTGCTGGAGATAGAGGTGGAATTGCTGATCTCATTGCCAGCATAAAGATTTCTAAAATTCCTATTATCTGTATCTGTAATGACCGCTATAGTCAGAAATTGAAGAGTCTTGTGAACTACTGCTCAGATCTCAGATTCCGGAAACCTAGAAAACAGGAGGTATTTCCCTTTTTTGTCTTATTTAATCTTTTTCAGTCCAGTGATTCTCTTCTTTAAAAGAACTTCTGAACACTTCACATTTATACTATTTGGATTTTGGTTAATCTAGTGATGTGAATAAGATTTGTTATTGCTTAGCTTTGATTTTCCTGTGTTAGCTACCTCAGAAAATATGGGATGAGCATTGGACTCTTGTTCTTAGTTTTGAGATAGATGTTATGAAAAGAACACTGATCTTTTGTGGTTTTTAGATATATGAAAGTAACTGGTTTGCATAAAAATTGCCTTGAATAGCTTGAATATCTGCCAAGTAATTCATTGTGATGCGGCTTCCACGTTTTCTATTATGACATTCACACGGTTGTTATGAAAGAGATTTGTCTTACTTATGCTAGAAGCTGTTAAGATTTCTTGAGCTCTGTAGCAGGTGAATCTAAATGCCTTTTGCTTTAATGATAACCTTGGGTTCGTTCTGTTATCATGCTTGTTTATTCCTGTCCTTTAGACTTGAAGTCAGGTTATTATGCCTGTTCTCTGATAACATTCTGAGGTAAATGTAAAGCCTAGATTCATTCTATGAAAGATTTTAAGCAAACAAGAAGGGGCATATAGTGTTTCTGCTTTTGTTATTGCATTTTGATGTTTATTAAAAATGGGCTGTTAAACTTGTTTCCCTTGAACATAGACTAAAGCCTACCTTTTACTTTATGCTTCCAAGTATGTACAACCTGGTTGCTTTTGTGTAGCCCACTGAATAGAGAGTCTATGACCTCCATTTTCCTTTACACATTCATAATTTTATGTTGCTCATGTATACGCCAGGTGTTAACATTCACTTTGCATCATGAGACAATTTGTTCTTAGTATGGAGCTTCTAACACTTTTTTTTTTTTTTTTTGTTGGTGTGGTAGATAGCAAAAAGGTTAATGCAAATTGCAAATGCTGAAGGTCTTGAGGTTAATGAGGTACATTATCCTTTAATGATATTATTTTGTTTGTTTCCTTGGAATTTGTTTATATACGTGTGTGTCTGTGGATGTTCCTTGATTATCTATTCATTTCATGCCCTTTTGATGGCTCTTTAAGCCTTGTAATATCTCCAGGATGTACAATGAGTTGGTGTCTGAAAGAGCATGACGTGGTAGTTGTTAGGGTAGTTGAAGAGATTTTGATTTTGGTACCATATTGATGTTGAGTAGATTATCTTTACTATCATTTAAGTTCAGGGTACTTGAAGTGATTTTAATTTTGGCACCATATTTAATGTTGAGTAGATTATCTTTACTATCATTAAAGTTCAAATTGAAATTCATCAACTCTCTGTCAATTTTTTTTGTCTTTCTTTATTTTCGTATTTTTGGGTCTCTGCGTTAAATTTAAGGATTGGAGAATTCAGAGTCAATCAAGTGTATCCAAAACATTTAGTGTCTATTATTTTGTTTTCACATTTTTTTTTCTATTGGTTAGATTTGAAGACATATAAGCATGGAATCACTTATTTTTTATTTATGACCTTCAGATTGCATTGGAGGAGCTTGCAGACAGAGTGAATGGAGATATTCGCATGGCTATAAACCACCTGCAGTATATGAGTCTCTCCATGTCAGTTATCAAGTATGATGACATAAGACAGCGCCTTCTAAGCAGTGCAAAGGATGAAGATATTTCACCATTCACAGCTGTTGATAAGTAAGGCACTTGGATCTTATCTATTTCATTAAATTGCTCAGAACAGTTCATCTTCTGATATTTGAGGCTATTAGTTGTAATCTGAACTTTAATCCTTGTCTCCTCTCTGCTCTTTGCGAACTTTTGTTCTCATGTAATATAAGACCTATATCTTCTTGAAAGTGCTTGGAGTGAAAGGTTCGATTACCTTTTTGATTATATGAAACATCGTGCCTGTGCTACCGAGCTGCATCATGGACCATAATTCTGACTCTTATTACTATGTAGACGTATAATGGATCATTTATATCACAATTATGGGACAATCATGTCCATAATCATGAAATTCTGAATTGTCTCAACTTGTCATCTGTAAATTGATTTTACATGGATGTTAACTTAGCTCCTATGCTTCTCTATTCTAAGGCTTATGATGTTTAAGATCAGTCAGTAAGCTGCTTCTTTACCCCCCTTCTTTATTTAGGCTACAAAAAAGAAAATGGTATAGCCAACGTGATTACAAATTAAGTGTATTTGATTGAATTTTGTCATACTAACACACATTTGTGGCTGTAGGCTTTTTGGCTTTAATGGTGGGAAGTTGAGAATGGATGAGCGAATTGATCTAAGCATGAGTGATCCGGATCTTGTCCCGCTACTTATTCAGGTTCTTCCTCAATTAGTGCTCGTTTGTTTGATTAGCAATTACTAATTATCAAGACAATTTAGATCATGGTTGGAGATTACTTTATCTCTGCAGTTTTTTAAAAATTCAAGTCCGGAACTTTTCTGCGGACACCGTAATAATATTCTCTAAGATGGCGACAACTTCTCTATGTTATCAAGCATGTACATCATCTAACCCACCTAGTAATCCAGACATCTAAGTTTGACCCTATTAATTGATTAAACCGTCTTATCTTTTTCAGCTTATTTGAGAGTATAGTTTTTTAAAGTTTGGATGATTCATAGTTAAGAATCAAATTCTGCTTAATTTATGTCAAAAGGCATGTTCAAGTGAAAGTTACTTTTGTTTAGGATTTGATTTACTATGTTGGATGACCTCTCAGAATGACTGTGGTTCAAGATTCCTATTCTGCCCACACCCTAAATTGAGACAAATCTAATTTGGGTATTATCAGTATTTTTTATAAATTGTATGACCCAGAAATTATTATTCTTGGCAGCCTTGGCCCAAGACAATTTGATCAGCAGACGCTGAGCCTATTGCTTCTGGCAAAATAGATTATACAAACAGATAGGGTATACTTTTCCGTAGCCTAAAGAGTGGACAACTAATCCCTAGAAGCAATTTTTTAAGAACCCAAAAATTGTCTGGAAAAGTAACCAGATTCTTACCATATCCCAAATGAAGTAAAGTTTTCTTTATTATTTTCCATTAAAAATTATTTTTTATCGAAAAGATAATCATATTCATAATTATATTATAAAAGATAATGTTCTCATTGAAAGATTATTATTATATTTTCTTAGGTTAAATCATATTATATTATTAGATAGCATTTATTTTCTTATGGTTAATCCATGTGATCATCCCTTTTTAGGCGTTCAGCTTTTTTCAGTTCAATATATTACTGTATTAAATATTGAATTATAATTACTATAGAATTAATTGTATGTTTAATGATCTACCATAATGGGAACCTCTTGCGTTTGCTTTTAATGAATGCCCCACATGGTAATTTTTTTTAATTATATTGCAGGAAAATTATATTAATTATAGGCCAAGTTCAGCTGGTAGAGATGAAGTGAAGCGATTGAGCTTGATTGCCCGTGCTGCTGAGTCTATCAGTGATGGCGATATATTCAATGTCCAGATCCGAAGGAATCAACAGTGGCAACTCTCTCAAAGCAGTTCGCTTGCATCTTGTATTATTCCGTATGTACCAGTTGTGAAATATGTTCAGAATTCTTTGTATGACTTTCACTTGGCTAAATGACCATATTTAATTCTTTTTAATCAGTGCTGCACTGATGCATGGACAAAGGGAGACACTTGAGCAGGTAAAGGATGTCAGTCATGGAGGTTACACTTCCTTTTAGCCTTATTAAATTGCTTTAATGATTTATTCTATCTAAGTCATAGTATTGATTAAAGAAGAGTAATATTATGTAGAAAATGCCATTATATATTTAGGGATATATTTGTGGTTTTCTTGCTTATGTAAATGTGGTTTGTCATGTCAATATAATTGATAAATGTGAGAATCCACCAAGACCCCATGAGGTTTGTCAAAGCGTCTGAAAAGTAGGGAAAGATCGAAACCTATCAGTCAGACTCCCTATTGTTAACAGTTGTCGTCGACAAGGAATCTGGCTGATAGTTTTCTGATCTTTCCCCATCTGACCTACAGGTTGACGAACCTTGGAGGGTGTCAGTGCAATTCTCTCTTTGCTATGATGACCAATCCTCATTTATTAGGGTATATCACATAAGAGGTATTGGTCTCTCTTATCGCTTAGGGTTGTTACCAACTAGTTTACCAGTTAATTTTGTAAATGGAGTGGAGTAAAGCAGTTGAGAGAATAGAGGACCAGGTGAAAATTTTCATGTTAGGGATTTTTTGAGAGTGCTTATTTTGTGGTTGTTCAGTAATGACTTGAGATTTCCTATTTTTCAAGATTTCCTAGCACTATGAATTTTAGGACTTCATGAATTAGTCGTGTTTTCTTTCTTGTACTCTTTCTTTTGTCGCACAGCTTAGTGGTGGACTTTCTTCTCCGCAGGCCTTTTTCGATGGGTTTGTTATCTCTACTTTATTCCATAGTGTCATTACTAATACATGAGATTAAGTACACTTGAGGACCATGCTAAGCTTTGCAAAATGCTTTGTTTTTATTACCAGCATGGAAATTGGAGATCCAATTTTTTAATATAATAATACCTCTCTGCATAGAAGGCATGCTTTCAGTGCCACAAGTTTTGTTAAAATTTATTCTGCTTACGCCAATAGATTTAAACGAAAATGCAAATGTAAATCTCATAATTTCCAAAAATATGTAACATAAGACGTTTATTTTTGTTTTATTGTCTCGCAATTTTTTTGGAGAGACAGTGACAGTGACAGTGACCTATCTGGATTAGATGTATTCTTAACATCAGAACGGGGCCTCATGTCTGCAGGGGGAAAGGAACTTTAACAGGTTTGGTGGATGGCTGGGAAAGAATTCGACAATGGGCAAAAATTTGAGGCTTTTAGAAGATCTGCATTTTCATCATCTTGCTTCTCGTAAATCTAAATTGGGAAGGTAAATTCTTTTTCCCTATTTTCAATTTGTTGGTTAATTCTGGTTTGAAGTTCAATCTCTTGTGGAGGCAGACAGTACTAAACCACTTGGTCAGTTGTATTTGATGTGCTTTTTCTATGATTTTGGTCACTTATTGATAGGTAGAAGAATTGATTACAAAATCACCTGCTTTTAAGTGGTGAATTTATTTTTAATCTCTTAGTGTCTGATAGATATTATGCTAAATTCACCTCTAAACCGGCCAAATGAGTTGACAAATATGTCTGTTTTAATTGAGTTTTTGTTGTAGCTGCTGAACCAAGCTAAGACATGCAGACTCATGTGTTGAGTGTTCCTTGTGTTAATGTCCTGAAATAGACTTGCGATACACTTGCACTTAGGCCATAACTGTATATAGTTACATTGTAGGTATGCCTCATGTGTTGACCTAAACGGTGTTGATTTAAATTAAGATTCTTCTGGATTCTTATACATGGAGATTCAGTGCCAAAAATAACTAGAAGTATTATATTGTTGTCATTCAAAGTTGACGAGAAGCTGTTGTTTGTGTGTGTATGAGAAAATAGAAATTAGATATAGAGTAATGATTGACATCCTAAATTTCATCTCAAATGATGTGGCATGTGATGTGTCATGTTAATTCTTTGCAAGATCTAAGTGGATTAATTTTATTATTTGACCATCCAATTGATGAATGCCACATCATTTGGGATAGAAATTTGGGAGGTGTAGCACTACTCTTAGATATAATTACACAAGATTGGGAGATGAGTTGACCTTATAGATACGGATATAGCTAAAAACTTATGCTAGATTCTACAAATTAAATTTACATGTTAACCAAATTTAACTAAAATGTGTATGTCTGTGTGTCTGGTTGTGGAGCGAGAGAGAGAGAGAGAGAGATCATTTGCAAGCACATTAAAGTATATTGTTTTTTCCTATGGGGAGCTGCAGGAGGAGAATATATAATTAAGAGGACTCTGTCCTTGCTCTCTGGGTATTTGACAGTTTATGTATATAATATGGTCTTTCCTTCTGTTCTAAGTTTGAAAATATGTAGTCTGTCAATTATTCTTGGATCGGCATCTCTTTTTCAAAATTTTTAATTATTCTTGTGTGGTTTATGGTACAGGGATACTCTTCGACTTGATTATTTTTCTCTTCTTTTAAAACAATTAACGGAGCCACTTCGAGTGCTGCCTAAGGTTAGATGTCATTTTTGTTATTTTACTTTAATTGTTGAAACTTTGACTGATCCAATCCATGTGCTGCCTAGGACTAGGTAGTGTATTATGAATATTTTGAATGGTTAGTGTTTCAAAGGCATTTTCTTAAGCACCAAGAGGTGTTCAACAATGCCTTTCTCAGGCAAAGACTGCTGGTGGCTGCAGGGTCTTGTGCCTATCTTAAAGTGGTCAGGACTCAAGGGAAGGGCCCACTTGAATTAACTGTCACTGTTAGTTGAGTCATTGAAATGGCTGTACACCAGATATACCTTTGGTCTGTAGTGAGTTTGCTGGTATAATTGTTTCTAAGTCAAATGTAAGATACTAGTCCACCAATTCCTTGCTTTGTAGTGGTTCTGTGCAAGCTAGATTCAAGATGCCCTCACAATCTGATGAATGAGATTAAGAAGAGCAATAATGATAAATTAAAAGGGTGAACTAAAGCATGTTAGAACTTTGTTCTCTTCTAAGTTTGTGCTGACTAATTACTTAACTCAAAAGCTTAAGCTTATATGTGAAGAAACAACATTAGTATTCTAGTGCTAGCATGCCTCGTGTCAAAGGCATGTGGACCACCATAATCATAGCCTCAAATTTAGCATCAAATACAAACACATCTTTCCGTTGATTCTTTTTTCCCTTTTGTTTCCCCCTGAAAGACATCTGATTGTAGATTGACTACTATGATAGGGGGATTTGATAAAGCTTATAGTTCAGGGACTGCTATTTTTATGTTTCAGCTCTTGTATCGTGGTATAGGCTGCTTTCTCCCTCCCTCTCCCTCTCCGTCTCTTTCTCTTTTCTTCTCTCCTCTTCTGTTTCCTTTTCCTGTTTCCCTTTAATTAAGGTGTAGCCATTTGTACATGCACTTTAAGAAACCATGTCTTTTCATTTATTTTTCTTGATTATGGCAGTTGGCACTTATTATTTGTCGTATCCAACGCTCTGCTTCATTTGTTTCCTGTTGTACTTACAGCTTACTTTAAAAACATTTTTGTTTTCATATGAAGCTTCTTTCACTCCACTGAGTGTCTACAGTTCTTAAGAGTCTCAGTCTTTGTGCACAATTTCTAAGGGATTAGATGGATGATTGAAAACTGACATTTCTACAAGCCCTGATGTAAAATTTTCCTACATATCTTATCCAAATATCTATCGGTCACTTCTAGATATTGGTGCCTAATGTTAATGTACAAGTATCTGGCTAGAGCTTTTCACCTCAGGTGATTTTGGGTCTTCGCACTTAGATGGAATCATTTTCCCTTTTTACCTTGAAACCGGCCCATGGGGATTTGGTTGTGATTTTTCTTGTGTGTGATGTAATGACCAGGATGAAGCTGTTAAGAAAGTTGTTGAGTTCATGAATGCTTACTCAATAAGCCAGGAGGACTTTGATAGTATTGTGGAACTGTCAAAATTTCAGGTACCTATACCGTACATCACATAATACTTGGATTTTACAAGGGCTATCTCACTTTCAGCATATTTATGGTTATACTGTGTATCAGGGTCATGCAAATCCATTGGAAGGCATTCCACCAGCTGTCAAATCAGCCCTAACAAGAGCTTATAATGCACAAAGCAAATCGCGAATGGTACAAGCTGCAGATTTGGTTCCACTTCCTGGAATGAAAAAGGCTCCTAAGAAGCGGATTGCGGCAATGTTAGAACCACCTGATGACGGAATTGGAGAAGAGAATGGGGACAATTTGGCTGAGAATGAAGAAGAAAATGCTTCAGATACAGAGGGGCCAGGTAAAATTATCTCAAGTAAAAGTTTCATTCAGTTTGCCATCACATTGGTGACTGTTTTGCAGCATCCTTTTTAAGTCTTCCTGAGCTTGAGAAGTTGTAAATCGAGTTTGTTAAGGTGCTGGCACTAAGTCAATCAAATTCTCAAAAATTTTACCACCATCCTATATCCCCACTACAGATGGTCATTATCATCATAGGCCTCCCACCTGCAGTTCTCAAACAAAATGCAAGTGGTTAAGCTTAGATAGAATAAAATGGTGAATGGACTCTGTGTAAATTGTTTTTTTGGTTGGATATAGCATTTTGAGATAGAAGGGTTGGTACGTTCTCATCTCATTTTGTCGAGCAAATCCTCTTGACATTGGAGGAAATGGCAACCATATAGATCAGGAGGAATGAGAAGAACAAGCACAGCTTGTTGAAAGTCTTGTTTCAATTGGTTTTACTGTTGCTTTAGTTTTTGAGGCTCATGCTGGAGTATGAGATTTCTTGTTCCATATAAATATCTTAACCAGGCATTGTGTTAAATAGTGTATTCTTAAAACTTCAAGGTACTGCCTTAAGTTACAAAATTCACAAGTGTTTTTGTAAAAAGGAAAGCAACAATTTTTACAGAAACATCAGTACCGTTTTCTGTAAATTTTCTTGATTTTTTCTTTTTCTGATTTTCATTTCAAATTGTGTCAGCAGATGCCACAAATGGTGAGAAGTTGCAGTCAGAATTGCAAAGTCTGAATTCAGAAGGTCTGGCGATATTATCTTACCTAATGACAATCTAGAAGACTATGGAAACCACTTCTAATTGCTATATAACCAATGAATTTTTAATCTGCGGCCTAATTTTTTTCTAGGAATTGAAGTACAACTGGAATTGAAGGGAGCAGGGAATTCAAGTGCCAAGAGGAAGCCTGCGGGCAGAGGAAAAGGTGGTTCTGCATCTGCTGAGAAGAAAAGCGGCCGTGGTTCTGGGACTGCGGCCAAGCGAAAGAGATGAGGAGATGAATCTCTGAAAGTGGTGGTTTATGGCGGTGTTAGTTGTGTAAGTAAGAGTGCCTCTGTACAACCCATTTTGAAAGTTTTGTCGATGAATGTCAGAGGACGAAACTTCTTTTTGTAATAGTGGTCTGATCAATGTAAGCGTTTTAGATTGATCTTTCTAGTATTATATATATATAGGAGCTAATGTGTTGCCCGTGACATTTATTTTCTCAGATCGTAACCTGCATTTTTCAGACAGATTGGGATCATAGCTTTTGTTCATTTCCCCCATCTGGCAGGATTATCAATGGGTATCTTTTTCGCATGTTGTCGATACCTGCATTTGATAGTTTCATCAATGAATTTAAGTTTCACGGTACTTATGTTCAAAGGATCAGGAATCTCGTGCGGAGAAAAAATTGAAGTGTCGATTGGTTGTTAATAAATAGAAAAAGACAAAATTAAAAAACACATGCAATAAGATTATAGGTTAAATCAGGATATAATTTTCATCCTTTTCCAAGATGAATATATCTCGAGGGATTGTTTTTGGCTTTTCCTCTATCAATCTACCAATAACTGAGAAATATGAATTTAATTGAATAAAAACACTAAATTGATAATAAACAATGTTGGTTTTCTGTGCTTTCAACTTTTCATTCCATTGATGTCTTTTTTTGTTTTTTTTCTTTTTTTCTTCATCTAAAACGAAAAGATGGATCTAAATTCGATTAAGAGAATTGTTTGAAAATCACTTAGTTCAAGTCGCTGCAACCATTATTTAATTTAAAAAGAAAGGTGCTTAGGGGCCAACTGATCCTGGTTTGTTTACAATATATGATGTATATTTTAGACGAGATATAACAGATAAAAACTAGGAAACTATAAAATTTTTAAGTGAATTAGTGTTTGTTAAATCATAATATTTTAAATTTTAAGTGCGTACAATTTATTTTGTACAACTCTAGCTTTTATTTTGTGGGTCTATTATATTATTTGAATAATATGAATGCTCACTTTTATCAAAACAATCCGATAAAAGTCACAATCACTGTGCTCATACTATTTGTAAATCTATAATTATTGTTTTTCAAAAAAAAATTTTACACTGCGAAGTGGGCCGGTTGGGTTGAAAAATGATGTCAGGCCCAGTCCGCCCACGTAATCAGTTTCTCTCCCTTCTTTAGTCATCCTCACTCAATCGGTAACAGCAGCAGCAGCCAATCCATCATCAATATAATAATAATAATAATAATAATAATTAAAAAAAGAAATCTCCAGAGAACTGAGTTGGGATTCTGCTGTTGAGTTTTGATTGAAGCTTTGAAGAAGAAGAAGAAGAAGAGAGGTTGAGAGAGAGAGAGGGAGGGAGAGATGGGAGAATCATCATCATCGGCATCGGCATCAGAACAACAGTCATTCTTCAGGAAGCACTGGGAAGGTTACAAGGAGTTCTGGGGAGAGAGGTTCTCGTTTCTCGAAAACTACACAAGATTCACAAAGCGCGAGAAGCCTCTTCCTTCATGGTCCCCCTCTGATGTCGATGCTTTCATCGCTACCGATCCCGTCCATGGCCCCGCTGTATGTTCCTCTATTTATTCCATTTATTATATCTTGAAACGGCATCGTTTTTACTCATAGATTTTTTTGTTTTCATGTAAATATGAGGATGGAGGGTGTACGTTTTGTTTACCGAAAATAAGTGGATTTGTGGGTAGGCGCTAAATCTTTAGCTTTCAATTACAAAAAGCACAAATGGAGGGTTGTATGATTTGCTTGTGGATTGGATTGAGTATAAATTCTTTTGGGTTGTTAATGAGTGAACTACATTGGATATTTTTTTCTCTGTTGATCGTGATTGTGACAACTTTGTGCTAATGTACCTACTCGAATTCTTGATTTGTAAATGCGCTGTCCAATTGGGGAGCAGTAATTCTGTGGAAGCAAGTCAGTTCCGCTGTTAGCTTCTTGTTTATTGACTTGGGGTTCTATTAGAGGGGATTGTTGTCGGCATGAAATGTTGCATGGCAGTTCATTTTGTGTGATCAGTCAGTTAAATTTGTGTTTTTTTGGCATGGTGACGGCTACCAATAGTGGCTATTTTTCTTATGTGGTTTGAAAGAATGACTGAATGATGGTTTGTTTCTATGGCCAGTAGTTGTCACATACATATTGAACTAAGCATTTTAGGTTTCCTAGAAAGTACAATTAGCAGAGAATGTGGTTATTTATTTATGAGGATATACGGGAGTGTCTTCTGTTTACAAATAAAACTATTGGGTTGGGGAAGCTGGATGATAAGGATCTAAATTTCACACATTATAAATCCGTTGTTAGTACACAATACTTAACTTATGGGTTAGGGAAGCTGGATGACAAGGGTCTAAATTTCTTCCCCCTTTGCGTGTGCCAGGATCCTTATATGCTTCGAAAATTTTATGAGTATTGCTTGCTTTTGTAAAGGAATGATATTTCCCTTCCCTCCAAAGAAATCGTATGACTCTTAGTTTTGCCAATATCTTATGTTAAAGTTGAAACTGGTGATTGAACTATTAGCGCAAAGAATGTATCAAAGTTGAGTACTGGTGAACTTCTAGATGTCGTAGACTGTACTGTCTGTTACATTCCATTATTAGAATTGAAACAAAGTTTGTTTATTATAACTAGTAAATTAAGAACACGGGATATTCTGCTCCTTTTCATTGACATACTGATACTGATGAGAGCTCACATTTATGCAATCCAATTTTAATTGAAACATACTGAGACTAACTTCATTAAAACCTCGTCTTTCAGCCTTTCTTTATGTTGACTCCGTTTGCAATAGTGGGTAATAAATGTATTGTTTAAATTGTTGGAATTTAGTCCTGTTGAACTATCAAGAGAGAAGCTTTCCTTGGCAGGCATCTATAAGTGGGTATAAATCATGTAGCATTTGTTTATTTTTTGATGATTTGATTGCAAATGCACTGTTACGTGTTTTTGCTGTCAAATGCTAAAGTCTTTTACTTCTTCAGTTGAAGAGTGCTAGGGAAGCTTTGAACTTTGCTCTCGCTGGAAGTTTAATTGGAGCAGTATCAACTGCGGGTGTTGCTTGGAAGTATTCAAGGAGTTTACATGGTAATCTACTGCTTCTTCTGTTTGGCAGCTATTACACTTTCCATACTGAATATTGTGCCTATTAAACTACATCTTTTATGCCTAGGAAGATATGAAGCATAAATTTCCATGTTAGTTTAGTAATTTTGTTTAAGTTGCTTTTTTTAGACAAGAATTCAATTAGTAAAGTATGGTGAAGAATTGTAAATTTTGTTTTGGATATATAGGAAAATAGATACTTGCTGGTTGTTGATAGGAATTTTTATACATTGTACTCTACTTTCTCAGTTATGCAGCGAAAAGTTTTCAGCATTTTCCTTTGATTATGTGGGTTGTAGGTCTGCGTAGGCCTTCTACAATGTTAAAATATATTTGGACAGAATTTCAAAACTGTCTTTTTTTGAAAAAGTGAACCTTTGTCTAAGTAGGTTCTGATGAAATGCTATTTTGTCATCAACCACATATGTATGAGACAGGCTTACAGGATGGTGTGGCTTTGGAGCTGTCTTCTAATATAGCAACCAAGCTTGTTTAGATAGAAAATTTCATTTCAATTTATGTGTTACTTGGTGCTTAGTTGCAGTGATGTTCATATGTCCAAACCAATTTGGTTTTTATCAGTCCATTAAAGTACCTGCTCATGGCAACTAGTGTCATCTGGTCTCTTGCTTGATTAGAGATTTTGGATTACATGAGCTGCTTATTTGTGCACATTATAATTCTTCATACATTAAAGAGCCTTGGATTCAACCAAGTGGTCAAGGATTGAAAACCCCTCATGTCACTCTTCTGGATAACTGAATGAAGAAATTCTGTCATCTTTAAAGCATTGTAGTTCACTTTCTGGCCAATAATCAATAATGTCATCAGTTGTAACGTCAGATACAGGTAAATGGAAAAGAACAGAATCAAGTTTCTTCAAAAGTTATGTTATGGGTGCAATATCAGAGAAATTCTATTTACCTCCTCAACCATTTTTTATTTGCCAGGTACTGGGCTGTCTTTAGCAGCAGGAGCTGTTTTCGGGTGGACTTTTGGACAGGAATTTGCCAATCACTATCTGCAACTTTACAGGATGGACACCTTGGCTGCACAGTCAAAGTTTATGGAGTGGTGGGAAGCCAAGTGTGCAGAAAGGTCTTGAGCTTTGATGGGGTTTTTGAAAGCAGGGCTGAAACTTTGTTTCCTTCTCTATAATAAAAATTAAATGCTTCCATGCTGAAAGTGAAATGGTTGATTTACTTCTTTTTGCTTGATGTTAGAATTTTTCGTATATGAATTTGGGAAATTTTCAATCTTTTTTTACTTGAATCAAATTGATAAGTGTTGTTGACTTGCAGCAGTTTTCAAAGGACAAATGAATGGTTTTACTAATATGGCTTCGCTCAAACTTGAATTAAATGTGCATGAGATTTCTTTCAGATTGAATAGGGATAAAAGGAACAATTTTCAACTGTATTGAAAACTTATTAAATAGGTCGCTGGCAAGCCGGCATGGTATAGTGCTTATTTTTATCCAGTGAGCGGGCATGGCACAGTGCTTATTCTTATGTTGTGGGATATGTTGTATAAATGGATTCAATGGTGGGGTGATGAAGCTAGATTTTATGCCTGTTTTTATTATAGTTTTGGGAAACGTCTTTCTGTTCCATTGTTATAAGCTCACCTTTATTGGAACGGTAGACTACAAAAGTACAAAAAAAATAAATTCTGCATTTCCATAGCCTTGTTACATATGAATGCAGTTGTAACATTCAGACAACAAGACAAATTATCACAAGGATAGTGACGGTATCGACCAGCCCTTAACGGTTAAATCTGTAGAGTCGCCACCATCATCAAGTCTTGGTGGATGACGAGTCTCAAACCATCATTAGCAGTGACTTGATGAGATGCTTTGGTCTTCTTCTACCCCCTTCAAGCTTTGCTCTCCACCGCGTAGAATGAGCACTCATACTTTGCGCAGCAGTATGACAGTCGTTGGGGATTGTTTGCAGATTCTGAAATCTTCAAAGCAGCCTATTAATGTCCACACATGCTTTTTTTGTTCATGAACCTCAACACACCTCCAATGGTGTCAGCCATTTTTGTATCATGGGTTATATATGTACATATATATGAATGAGAGAAAGTAGCAAAAATGAATTTGATAGAGCTACAATGGGAATTTAAGAGTTTTACAAACACTTAAAAAAGAGTAGAGTTTTACAAACACTTAAAAAAGAGTCTTGAAACTTGTTTGTACTTTGTACTGCTTTTATAAGTTGGAACTCTTCGATAGTGTGTTTACTTGTGGGTTTGGGGAATAGGAATGAAGGAATAGAAATAAAACTTATGTTTATTTAGTAAAATGTAATTTGGGAATAAGAATAAAATGTGTGGATCCTATACAATTTGGGAATAAGAAATAGGATTTTTATTCTCATGGGGGGTTGGAAATAAAAATGTGAGAATGAGAATGAAACATGAATTTACTTTTCTATCCTTCTAATTTTTTCATATTTATTCAATTACTCTTGTTCAAATCACAAATATTTTTATTATTTTAAATGTCATTAATAATAATAATATTATTATTAAATTTTATTAACTTTATTCTTTTAGTTATTATTATTTATTATTATTATTATTATTTTCATTAATATTATCATTATTAACAATAAAAATAATGATAAAAATAATTAATTTATCATTATTAACAATGTTTGTTGTTGTTGTTGTTGTTGTTAAATTTTATTAACTTTATATTTTAGTTATTATTAATTATTGTTATTACTATTTTTATTAATATTATCATTATTAACATTTATCATTATAATTAATAATAATAATAACAATTAATGATAACTAAAATAATAAAGTTAATAAAATTTAACTTTAATAATAATAATAAATGTTAATAATGATAATATTAATAAAAATAATTAATAATAAATAAAATATTAAAGTTAATAAAATATAATAATAATAATAATAAAATGTTAATAATGATAATATTAATAAAAATAGTAATAACAATAATTACTAATAAATAAAATAATAAAGTTAATAATAATAATAATAAAATGTTAATAATGATAATATTATTTGTAATAAAATAATAATAGCAACAACAAAAACAATAATGATAATATTGTTAATAATGATAAATTAATTATTTTTATTAATTATTAATACTATGAGTATTTTGGTAAATTAATTTTTATTTCCATTTATTTGGTCAAACACATCAATTGTATTCCAGTACATTCTCATTCCTATTTATTTTTGCCAAGTAAATATTGAAATCTCATTCCCATTTCTCATTCATATTCCAACTCATTCTCATTCCCAACTCATTCCCATTCCACCCCATTTTCATTTCCATTCCAATTTTCATTTTCATTCCCATTCCCATTCCCATAAAATAAACGCATCATTAACGGAATAAACGGTTGCTTTTGATCAATTTGGAAATTAAAAAGGCTCCTTACTCTGAGCTTTGTCAATCTCAAATATCCAAGCTCAATCAATAGTTCATTTATTTATTAAAAAGAAAATGGGTTGGCAAAAGGAGAATGACACTGCCCTTCCTTTAATATTGTTTCTACCATTCAAGTCCCTAATAAATTTTAACCACACTGTTTGTCTCTGGTGCTAAACTAATAATAGGGAATGAATGTATATATATATATATATATGATTTCTATATTTAAATATACAAGGGCGGGGCACAGGAAGAGTCTTTATTGTATGCAGGCGCTTCTTCTTCTTCTTTTTCATATTTATGTGCTTACAGAGATGTATATAGCTATCATTCAAGGACCACTTGATCTTAACCCCTAGTATGGTGTCTATGAGCAAGCATTCCTCCCATCCCATTTCCATTACTTTCTTCACAATATTTGCGTTTCTCTTGAGTCTGGATGTTTCTGCATCAATGAAATGATTCTCATAACTGATTTGTTAGACGCATAACAGAGAACTCAATAAATATGGTGACCATGGATATTGATAACGAGTCAGCAGAGAATAATCAACTCATATATTGTGTCTTCAATGGTCGAGTGTTCTATGTTGCAACTCCATGAGTTGATTGCACCCTAAGATACGGACAACTGGAAAGCAAATCGAATCAAGTTGATTGCACCCTAAGATACGGACAACTGGAAAGCAAATCGAATCAAAGGACTGTTTTTTCAGATCAATGGGCTGGGAAATATTTAGGGTTGGCAGTGACTTAGATCATGTACAATACCAAGTTACCTACAAATCCAAATGTGGGATCGTTCCATCAGTTCTTAAATATTCAAACTTGACTAAAACTAACAGCTTGTGAAAAAATCAATTCAATCCAAATTGTCAAACTTATCTAGCTCTAGTGTGCACGTAAGCCTTTTTACTCCGTTAGAAGCCTGAGATACAACTGTTCTACAACATTGGTCATTTGAAGCAAATACAAACTAGTTCTTTTCTTGGCTTCATGTAGACTGTTTTGAGTGCCAAATCAAATGCAACAAGGTAATGTTATCAGAAACAGGTAGGGTTTTAAAATCAACAAACAATAGCTAAAGCGGAAACTAGGCCAAAGCAATTGTCGATACAAGTTAGTCGGATTAGAACACAGAAGGAAATATACTAGTGAGACATTAAAGACTGAGAAAAAGAATAGAACCTTTGTTTATCTTCAGGCTGTAAGCCAAATGATGAGGAGTTATTTGTCAATGGCAAGTAATGAATCGAGAATCTTGTCGAAAGGCTCCCAGCATCCAGCAGGCTGCTTCCAGCAATTTCCCTGCTTAATTCCACGTATTTGAGTTTTGAGTTTGCTGGCGATTTATTACAAAAACACAACTCCATATTCATCTTAATCTAATAATGAATAGAAACTCTGACTAGGCCATCGAATTTGAATGCAGTAAAGCTCCAGCTTGACTCACATAGTATATTCTAGCTCATTTTAACCATCTGTATTCAATCTATGGACCAAAAAAACAAAAAGACTCGCGCGTAAATTCATTTCATCCAACAATATGCATATTCAAGACCCCAGAATAAACAACATCGCGCTTAACATCACACAACAAAACCACCCAAGAAATAAGCTTAACCAACAACAATAGCCTTGAACAAAAAGTTAATCAAGCTTACCTCTCCTAGCAGGCTTGGCAGCAACCTTCGCAACAGCCTTGGTCTTCTTCAAGTTCTTAGTCCCCTCCTTGACAGGAAACAAAACCCTATCAATGCCCTGCACCGAAATCCTCCCATCCGTATAAATATCAGGATCAAACAAATACGCGGCCCCATTGCCACCACCACTCCCAAACTTAACACTCCCATCAGCCTCTACGGCAACAACCTTTTGTGGAACTCGCAAAGTATCAAACTCAACCTTCCCAAATCTCCTCACAGCATGGTACATACTCTCTTCAGTCTGATACTCAGCCACCATGTGATAGTACATTATCTGCTCAGCTGCCCCGGGCTCACTCAACTGGTCCGTCGTCAACTTAACCATAGCCTCATCATTAGGCGCCAAGATTGTCAAAACATAGCCTTCAGACACTAATTTCCCAATTTCACTAGCTAATGAAGTCAAATTCACCAAAATATCAGCCATTTCATTATACCCACCATAATGTACTAAAGTTTTGATAAAGTCTTTCACCTGGACATGTCCATCAAAGTGATCGCGGGGCCCTCCGGGTGCCGGAGCCGACGCCGGAGCCTGACCCGGGCCGGCAGCTATTGCTTCGGAAATCGGCAAAACCGGTGGCGAATATGGTTTAACATTAAAAACCGGTTTGTTCAACTTCTTGGTAATAACTCTCGGGTCGATCTCTGGTGCTGCCTCTGGTTTTACGGCTGCAATTGAATCTAAATTTCTCCGGCGGTTGAATTCATTCTGAACCGACCGAGGAACCATGAGCTGGGAAATACCATGGATGGTTCCATCGGGTCGGGTTATAGAATCCGGGTGAACAACTTTTGCAAGATTCAAAGGAAACAACTCATCAACACCATCACCGGCTAGTGTCTTGTGCCGAGCCGACCATTCCTCGGATCCAAAAGCAATCTTTCTGGGGATGATATGAAACAAGAGGAGGTTCTGTAAAGATTTGATGTTAGCCGGCTGAAGCAGGAATCTTTTAAACTCCCGGTCGAGAAGATCCCGCTCAAAAGCTTCGTTTTTTGGCGCGAAAATGGTGACGTTGTGGGTGGCAAGGGCTTGTTCTAGCGTTTGCAGAAGCAGAGCTTTCTCAACCAACTCGGCCAGCTCGGTGTAATGTGAGTCGAGGAGAGCGAGCAGGACTGAGTTCGAGTTGATTTGCGAACTAGGGTTGGAATATTCCGGCGACGCGACGGATATTCCGGTGAAAAGAATAAGAAGAAGGTGTGTTGTCAGCACGGCGTTGATGTAAAAATCCATCGCCATTGTTACAGTTATTGTAAATAACGGTTTATTTTTTCTTATTGATTGAAGAGAAGAGTAACGGTTTCTTTTTTCTCTATATATGGAGGGCTGTCGGTTCCAGCGAGAACTGTGGGTTTGTCCACGCGGCAAAATGTGAACAATGCTGAAGCTGAAGCTGAAGGCGAAGGCTTCTGTTCAGTGGTTTTATTTGGTTGCTTTCTGGTTAAGACTAGCCGTTGGTTTTTGGTGCCAAACTTCTTATTTTTCATTTTTGCAAAAAGTATTATACGACTGGGGAAATTATCAATATTAACAATCGTCTCCTTATATTAAAAAAAAGTAACAACTTTTGATTTATTTAGGGTTAAATCCAAAGCTATCGACAAGAAGAACAAAAGACATATTCACTTGTTCAAATATATAAAATATTCTCTTGTTTAATGCCTCAAAAACTTGTGTGTATATATATATATATATATATAAAATCTTCTAGAGATTTGTCAAATTTTTTTAATCTTTTTATGAAGTCAATTTTAAGTGCCATTTTTGTTATATTATACAACTACAAACTCTTATACAATCACTCTTTTTAAATTGAGTTAGTAGATAAAAATCACGAACCCCATATAATTTATTTTATTAAATATTTTCACCTTTCAACTAATTCATGTCAAGTAAATTATTAACTTAATTTGTACAAGAATGTTTTTATAATAATTTGTAAGCTATATGCCCTTGGGATTTGACCGATTTATTTTCAAACAACTAGACAAAGGATAAAGAGCACTAGTCTTTGGAATATATCAATTAAGCCTAACAAATAGTTTTTAAAATATTTTTCATGAACTTTAATAAGGTAAACCTTTTTCAAATTGATTCCGAAGAATTTTTTTTTCCATTATCACTACTAAAATAAACAATGTTCATATTATACCTTAGAAAAAATTCAATAAACAACAATTTGTAATCATTTATATTTTTCTTAACTCGAATATAGTAAGTTTTTAGCTTGGCCATTATAGCCATCCAATTTCGAATTCCAAGATATACAAGAATTAAAAAATTAATTTAAACTTTGTTCATTCCTTATATATATATATATGAATTTATCATTAACTATTGTAATATTTGTGAATAGAATAAACTAATTAAGCAGCAACACTAAAATGAGTCAATTACCATTTACCAAAACAACAATAAATATATGATATCTCAATCGTGTAGCTGAAATTTGTATAAAAAATTAAAATGCATTAGTTGGCAAAGCCGCGATTGATAGTGACCATAACATATCTCCATCCTGAGTGCTGCTGCTAGTATCAAATATTAAACCAAGAGCTATTAATGGGTTTGGATTTTAATTTTGTTTATTTGAAAATAAATGCTTTTAACTGACTACATCTCTATGTGCTGCTACCTTAATGGTTAGGTACCTATATTGCTCCTCCTTTTATCTTTCCGTGTCAACTTTCTTCTTATTCATGCACTTGCATGTCGGTGCTTAATCATGAATCTCTATTAGGACTAATACAAATAATTTCTATTACTACGACACATTTCATATTAATATTTATATTAACATGAAAATCTATTTTTATTTGGTAAAATTTTCTATTATAATCAACATAATAGGACACAACTGAATAATTTGCTACTAGTAAAACCTTTCGAGGTTAGTAATATTCTATTTCCATTGACTATCAAAATCAAATGTCAAGCTTTTTATCCGTGAGATTCATCGATTACTAAAAGACCGAGTTGCTCTTTAGAAAGTGTATGAAATTGTTTAACATTCATCTAATTGAAAGTTTGGGAATCTATGAATCAATTATACTTTAAAATTCATCCCAACTCTCCTAATGTCACAATGTTTAAACATTTTGATACACACTTTTTTGGAGAGCAATTAGGTGATAACTCTATGAAAAATTTTAACACTGATTTTGATCGTTAATGGAGATGGAATACTACTAGCCTCGGGAGGTTTTAGTGGCAGCAAATAGTTAATTTTCCCATATTTGCTATAACATGCTTCACTTGTCTGGTTTAGAATTTAGAGACCATGAACGGAAGCCCTATTCTGTTATATCTTGGATTTTTATCATGTTAAATATAGTTAATATATACATATTATATTTCCACCAAAAGCATTTCTTCTTAATGACTCTAATTTCTAAGTAAAAATATTTTTCTTGATAAGTGCAAACGATGCTAGAAATTTGTTAGTTTCCTACAAAATTGACATAATTATTTCTAATCTTTTTGCATTGCAGATTTTGGCTCTATCATCACCACCTAACTGAAAATTGGTGGTCAGATAGAGGCCATCTTTATGTTTAATCAATTATTAATGAAGTTTTTCATTTGGTAATTAACCATCTAATGCTAGAGTGCTAAATCTTTATGCCAATTAGTTACAAATACTGGACTAAAAAATTGTGTAACATATAATTACTGAGCCACTTAACAAGGTTTCTATATATATTGCTTATGTCATTTAAAAACATTGGGGGAAAAAATATCTATTAATACCATTTAATCCATCGCATACATTAGTGGCTCAATATGATCCATCAAATACATAAAAAGAGTCGTTCAGCATAAACTGATTTACAATCGTCTACTGGTTCCCAGGTCCCAAATAGAAAAGCTTTCTGCATTATGAATCAAACTCATTCACTAATTGTGTTTTTTCTGTACCTGAGAGGATCATCCATTGACTTGAGTCAAGGCAAAGCTTTCTGTATCTAAAAAGATCATCCATTGACTTGAAGGCGAGGCGAAGCAATGAATTGCAGTATCCCGATATCTGCAAAAAAAGAATAAAAATCTATGTTACAAGAACTAATAGATTGCAGAACTGTATTTGATAACGCAGATGCAGTTCCTAGTATGCTACAATCCAAAACCTGTTATGTTATACCGTTCTCAATTCTGTTCAAGCTCTCAAATCTTTGCAGGCAACTTTTATTCATTATGCATCGAAAAAAAGCGACAAGCAATTGAAAAATATTGAATGGTTTAGCCACCCTAAGTTGTTGCAGAGCAGAGAAGGGTCAGCCCCATTTCCAATTAATAGAAAGCCCTTAAAATAAACAGTTAAATCAGGCAAAGCATTTATCATTTCACCATCATCAGATTGTCAATGACATTGGGACACTGGTAAACTATGACCCAGAATGGAGCCATAGCCATTAGTCAAAACAGAGAAATTCAAGCAATCATCACAAGCAATACCACCAAAGCCAAGTGGAATATCCCACATCGTTAGCGAGAGCGTTCTTGGATTAGTTTATAAGCCTTAAGACTCTCCTTATTAAGTAGTTGTGTTTTGGGTTGCAAAGCCTAAAAACAAAACCGTGAACGGCTGTATGTTCAAAGCGAACAATATCTTCTTTGTTGTCGGGCTTGGGCTGTCATACCAAGCAGCAAGTGTCTCGTAATACCAAGCAGCAAGTGTCTCGTATGAAAGAGAGGGCAGAAGTTTGGGTAAAGGGAGGCCAACTATCTGTCAAGCACACCAATGGAGATTGTTCCTCAAACTTTCAAATAGAAATATGTTTTGCAATCTCTCACACCCTCTCCCTCATTCCCGCTTCTCTCTTTTCCAGTCTTCAGTGTATCATATCAAATAGTCTTATAAACAGATAAAAAATATCCCTTATTTTGTAATTAGAAATAATTTGTTTAATGTGGTCACCCTGGAGCCCCATGCCTTTTTCAAAGTTATAGGAATATGATATTTTGACCTTATAAAAACCTAAATCATTTAGCACATATTTGTTTTGACAGCAACACATTAAATGTATTACAAGCACAAAAGTGTTGAGATGACTTCCAAATACCTCCATAAAAAGAGGCTCCAGCATGCTTAAATAGAAGCCTGTCTATAGCAACTAGCCTAATCATTCCAGTAAGTTCAACTTTGCAAATTTCAATAAAGTGATAAATCTTATCACTTAACATGTGGCTCTCTCCCTCTCTTTGCTTTCCACGATCAATATCCTCAATAAGGTAGCCTTCTCCTCAACCCTCCATAATAAATACTTTTCCATTATTTTCATATACACAAGACATTACCATTTCCAAATAATGATGGACGAACTTGGATGGATGAATCATATCACAAGATGAAAACGAGGCTCATTCCTTTTGGTGACCAGGCATCTAGTTCATAATTGTGTTTCTAGAATACAGTTGTCAGCGGACCAGAAGAGCAGCGTCAAATTCTTCCCACTTCCCCCCAAAAAAAAAATAATAATAACAGGCAGCAATCTCAGCTGATAGCTAGAAGTTTGGTGATAGACATTTACAAATTTCACGTTCAGTGCGAAGTTTTTCCCTTGACATAAAATGACATGAACATGGAGATTTTCCAAAACCTTCAGGAACAAAATTTACCCAGAAGTAACCCTATAAGATGAATTAAGCTGAAAACAATACATGCAGAAGTAACTCCAGTAATGGCTAAAACATCGACAAAAAAGAAAATACAGTTACTGAGTTGTCCATAAACAGTGTTACCCACTTGAATAAAGTTCAAACTTATTTCCAGATCAAGTTCTTAGTTGGAAGATGCAGGAAATTCATTTGATGCTGTCTTAAACTGACCGTACACTTTAAACTAAATCAAAGCTATTTCTCGAGGAAGCTGCTCATATTGGGAATAATGTGGAGATAAAACTTCTAAACTTCACATATTATACTCACCACACCATTTGATGAGTATTAAACATCCTACAACTCAGCCATCTATCATAACCTTAGACGTGTCTTGTGAGAGGGAGCATCCATAATAACATACAAACCAGAGAAAACTCTAGGCAGTATTTACAAGAGGATAGAGATGTTGAACCTGGAAGATAATATTCCAAGTTTCTGCAATATCCATGTTTTGCATCTTCTCTATCAAAATTTTAGACTCCTGGTAGACGAACTGATGGGTTTTGGCAAAAGGTTCTTTACACTGCTTCAGTTTTGTATAAGGGTGGATCACAGACAGATTTTCACTATTTTTTTCCTGTTTTCAATTGTTTTCGGCATAGCTTTTGCTTTCCTCTCTAGAGATTTTTGTTTCGTTGTTGACAACAAATCTACGGCAAAGATGTTAACATATTTTATTTTTCATTGTTAATGCATTTGTTTTTGTTTATTATTGAAAAAAGCGAGACGAAAATTAGCAAGTCTTATCATTTAAAATGAAGAAGTAACCAAAAAGTGTCAGAAAATATATAAATCTTTTTGGTCTCTAAAGAAAAAGGAAAAAAGCAATATACTTATTACACAACAGAAAAAGATTCAAAACAACTAAAATCTACCATATAATCCTATGAAATTAAGCAAACTAGTTTCTATATTATCACAGATAAAGAAAGGGAATGCATCTTTCATCTAAATGGGGACAGAACTTGACTTACCTTGGAGAATACAATACTTCAAGCTGATTCAATTGTTGAACCAACTTAATTTGAACCAGAACTTGCAGCACATGAAGCTTGAACACTAGTATCATTCATAGGATTAGTATCAGCAGTCTCTGATTTTGCTGGTTGTTCAATTCTGGAACTGAATTATTTGAACTGCTCGATACAGACGTAGTGTTATTACTGTTGCTGTCTCTGGTTTCTAGACGCTCCATCATACGTGAAACTGTTGAAATTCCAGCATTAACCTCCCTTCTAACTTCAGTCCCAAGATCAGCCATTGTATTGTTGCGAGAAAAAAACCGCTCTTTCCACCCCCTGGTACTCTTTGAAATAGACTCTTTATACCTGAAAAGAAAATGCGGATTAAAAAATTTTCTGAAATGATTTTATAACCCTAGTTGAAAATACAGAATGCTTCATAGGATTGACACCTCATTGAGACAGCATTAAATCGAGATTTAAGAGATTCTGAAAATGATTGGAAATCCGATGGTCCTGCTCTATCCTGACTGTTTGGGGAAGGCTGATTAGGAGACCTCCTGCAAGGCAACAATAAACATATAATTGCAACAAAAAGATAACAATTAAGTAAACAATGGTTTCACATGGCGCTGACTAATTGAATTATATAGAATCAGATCAAAGAATAGTAAATACCTATTGTTTAAGGTATTTCCAACTTGACCGGAAGCAAAAGCACTTGATCCAGATGCTGAAGCAGAAACATGATCAGCTTGTGCAGACAGTAAATGCGTACTCTGCTGTGTAGATTCTTCCTCACCGGTTGCAGGTGATGATGGAGTAGCTACTGTTGTTATAGGAGAAGCTTCACCTTCTAAATGTGTTGGAGATGAAGACACAGGATCATCATTAGCAGCATTGGGATGAGTTGAGAAAACCAAGAACTGTGGACGAGCTTGAGAAGATGCTCTGTTCCTATGGCTTTCCCTTCGAGCAATGTGGCGTGCACGCCCCATAGCAGCAGCTGCAGCTAAATGCTGGATAATGCGTTCTTCAAGTTCAGCATCATTTGCACCCACTGGCAACTGCATTGAAGGAAACAGCACTAAAATGAAACTGCATCTAGGAATCAAAATTACTTGAGGTTATTGACAAAATAAATCATAAGCAGACTACAAACATGCTGTAACTCAAAATCTCCCAGAGTCGGATGACGAAATATGGTAGCATTTCTAGATGGATTCAACCTAAAGCTCCTCTCCCGTTCCACAGCCTCAAGTAATTCCTGGCTGCAGAAATATGAAAAGAGCTTAAATTTGCATTGAACACAGGAATAAAATGCAACAAATAAAATAAAGGGCAGGAAATGGGATATAAACCTGGTAGGATCCTTAAGACTGATAGGCTGCCAACACATTGGGCACTGAGAACTTCTCTGACACCTACAACAAAAGATTAAGAAGATGGAATTTCTCTGACGCGGAAGGGAAATCAAATTCATTCAAACTGAAATTAACAGACACACCATTCGAGAATGCACTGGAGATGGAACTCATGCTTGCAACTAGTCAACTGCGAAAAACAAGACACAATGAAGTTCCAAAAATTATGTAAAAACAACAACTCGAAACAAACGATCATAAAAAATTTCAAATAACTGTAATTATACCGTTGAAGGATCACTCTCACAGAAGTCTTCAAGGCATATACTGCAAGCATCATCACAAGCATCCTGAATTCCCCCTTCTACGAATGCAGCAGCTGACGTCAAATGGGCATCATCAGATTGCTTGTTCTCTTCCATATTCCCCTACAAACAAGCCACACCAAATCACCAAACAAACACCCACTTCATATCTCAAAAAGAAAAAAATGAAAAAAGTTTTCAAAGCATCAAAATGTTTAAATAAATCCCCAGAAATATCACTACCCTTTTGTACCACTTAATCAATTCACTCACAAGCAGCTCACACTCAGCAAACTAGTACAGGAACTATTATTATTAATAAAAGAAAAATCGGAATTTTTCACATACCTCAACAAAAGTGATCAGCAGTTGGTGGGTGCTAAGCGATTTGTGAGATGAACGGTGGAGATCGATTTGAATCTTGTGATTGAAAGAAGCCCTAGATTACACGAATGATGATTAAGAAAAAAACAAGAGTTGCTGTGCTTTGCTTTGTTTGTACTTTCTTTGTTATTTATTGCCGTTGGTGTTGTTTTTGTTTCTGTGAAATGATTTCTTTTGTTTTTGTTTTCGGTTTTGTTGATGACTTTTTCTCCTTTTCTCAGGCAGGCTCATGAGTCATGATGGATGACTTTGAAGCGCGGACTGGTGAAGCCTACGTAAGCTCGGTCGTCAACTTTTGATTAATTTGGATGTCACGACGTGGATTTATTTTTGTTTGATATCATATTAAATTTGAGATAATTTAAAATAAAACTAATGAACTGTGTTAATATAATAACACGTGTTATCTAATTTAATTTATTTTTTTTTTAAAAATCACAATTTTAAGTTGCTGGTGATGACTAGGTGGGGTAACCGGGGGTTTAGGGGGACAATATAGGGCGTCACAAGCCATCTGTGTAGGGGCTTGTGGAGCCACCTGGGAGCGGTGGCGTCAATACCATTGAGTTTAATTTGAGTAATGCTGGCCATGGCAGTGTACAGTGGGAGTTATCTTCTGTGAATTGGATGAAATTGAATGCTGATGTAGGTGATGTTGATGTGGCTGAGGCCAAAGTCTTAAGGTTTGGTTTATGGTTTGTTTGTTAGGGAGGTTAGTTTATCTCCGGTAACAGTTGAGAGTCAGATTCACTTTTAGTCGTTTTTTTAGTTTGAGATCGACTTAGAACTGCCACAAAGTTGTTTTTGCTTATTTTTGAAGTAAAGCAATTACTATTGCCAAAGCATTTCTTTTCAAGTTAATCATATCTTGAAGGTTTGTAATACAACAACAACATATGTATTAACAAAAATATTTTGTCTGTTGTTTGGATTCTTGTATTTGAATGGAAGAATTTCCACCACATTTATATTATTATTACCTCTAAGATTTGTGGTACCGATTTCTCTTTTTAAAAAAATTCAATTTTAATTAATTTTATTTGAAATATAAATGAATGTTATTTAAAAATAAAATGGAGAAATGTAACATTGTTGACGAAGAAATGAGTCAATACAATAAAAGGAATAGTCTAATGTTCTAGATTTGATTGCATAATAATCATCAATAATGCTTCATTAAAAAAATAATAAAAAATATACAACAACGACAACAATTCATTTGTTAAAGCTTCATATTTTATAAATCCAAATAATTCAAAGGAGATGAAAGCATTTCTTGTTTTTACTTCTGGTATTTAGTAATTCTTATCTTTAAGGGTAAAACTATGTTGTAATTGTGATATGGTATTACAGTTATTTTTTACTATTAGATCCACAGTTGCATATGTACATTAACTGAATCTAATGGTTGAAAGCAACTGTGGTACCATACCACAATTGCAACATAACTGGACCCTATTTTGAAATAATAGATGTTCATTCCATCCCTATATTTTAACATTTTTAGTTACTTTTTATAATTGTTGGATCCATCTTTGCAAGTGTCAATTAAAATAATATTTCTATATGATATAATTTAAATTTGAAACAAATCCAACAAGTAATAGGTGAAAAATATATGATAATTAAGTTGATTGGCAGAAACATAATACAGTAAGAATTTTTTTCGAGTAATAGAGGCTAATTGTAGAAAATTAATTCAAAATATAAGTACTAAAGTAGCTTTCAAATAAATTTTGATTTAATTAGTAATTAATCGAACATTCCATCGGTCTATCTATTGTTTCAAAAGATTAAAAAGCAGCATATTAAAAAATGTTCAAAATGAAGCAACAAGAAGCAAGCAGAACAAACATATAAGATGAGAGGCTTTGGTATGATTCAACAATAAAACATTTTAAGTTTAAGAAACGATTTTTGTATAAATAAAAATCGTTGAAATCAAGCCCGGGTTGGCTATTCTAAATCTTGATTTATGAATTAGATGGCAGATATGATTGGGAAATGAATAGGGTCTTCAAATCTCTTGGTTGGAAAATCTAATCCTCTCTATCAATTTAAAAATCCATGAAGGAAACTCTTTTTTTTTTTTTTTTGCCCTTTTGAAAGCTTATGAAAGAAATCATTTTTGAATGTCCAATCGTTGAAATGGTCAACGGTGGACATGAAACGAGAGTGATTTAAGACCTTCTAGTTAGAACTTAGAACCTATCTGCTGAGCCATTTTTGGATTTTTCTTTATTTTTTATTTAAACGCCCCTTTGTTGGAAAGTTCATTCAGTCCCTAGTGTGTGCAACCCAAGATCATGTCCCAAATTGTTGTTGCAAAGGCATAAAAGCCTGAGTAGTCTTAGAGCTTATTGTTATTATATATATATATTACTGTTACTTGTCACATGTACACAATCAAAGCCATATAATTGAAATGATTGTAATTTCTTAGGGACGGCAGTGAGTAATATTTGGTACGGGTTTATCTGAGCCGCACCCAAACTTTGCTTAGAAAATAAGAAACAGAAATTCTACCAATATTCATTAATTATGGGCTTGATTTTTCATTTCCAACCAGCCTTAACGGATTAATAACCATTACCAATTACCAAAATCTGCGATCATGGAACCACAAACTTTTTAGCAGGTTACCCCGGCCAAGCTCTATGTGCTAATTAAAAATAACTAAAAAATAAAATTCATTAAGCTTAAAAGTATAATAAAAGCTACATATATATATATATATAAATATTTCTAACAATACACTACGTACCCATCCAAAACAAATTCCCGAATCTAGCTAACAATGGAATATATAAGACTCTCGTAAAACATAAGTCCATCAAAAGTTTCTTTAACCAAAAAATGATTCTTTATTTGAATGCTGTTTAAAAGTTAAAAAAAACAAAAGTGAGTTTTATTTTCTTTTCCTAATATCAAACACCAAATACAAGCGGATATATACATATTTGCAATACAAGAAAAAACGACAGTAAATTATAAATTGGATAAATTTTAGGATCTATGTGATCATTTCTGAAAAAAAAAATTCGTATTTCAGAAAAAGAAATTTGTGAGATCATTTATAAAAATAAGGGATTCTGCATAGCTATTTTGTCAAGCCATGAATGCATGAATCAGGTATTTTTTACGGAAAAAAAATAAAGATAAAGAAAAAGAAGGCAAAACTCAAATAGCCATGAAGGGCGATATATATATATATATATAACTACTGATTTAGCACAAAAAAAAAGGAAAAAAAAAGTTCTATACCAAGTTTAAAGTTTTCTGATCATGATCATGATGCTTACGCACTGAAGAAGGCACATCCTTGCTCTTGCTAGCAGGCGGCGGCATCTGCGATGCAGAATCATGATCGTCAGCTCTGTTGTTCTTGCAATCGAGTTTCCCCAGGCACTCAAAACAAGCCACAAGAGCAAGGAAAACAAAACCGACTGCAATTATCATGCCCGAAATAGTTCTTAAAACAAGTGATATCATATAAAATACTTTATGCTGCAAATCAAGATTAGTATACAAGAAGCCTTCCAAAGTCAACTCGATTGTCAAGCCAGCAAAGGCTGCAAATATGATGGATATTAACCCATAGCAAACAGCTGCTGCTTCCATTGTAACACTCAAAAAGAATTTATGATTATTAGACAAGAAGAAGAAGTTATAACTATTTTCATTAACTAAGCTATCTTAGTTTATATATTAGGCAATTATTTTTCTACTGTAGCCTTGTATAAATCTTTCTAACTTGGAATTATGTCTTGGAGTTTATCGATTTAAAATTTTTGTCGATTGTTGACTTATTGTAGAAGCTGAAAAAAAAAAACTTGATTATGTAAGAATGTGATTTTTATATCTGTTAAATTAGGACTTTTATGGTGGTGGAATCAGGTAGGGGACCTACATGGGACCCCTAGTTTGTCGTATTTGATTTAAATATTTCGTGTTCTGAGCAACTGGTCATCAAAGGCAAATATTTAATTTATTTTATTACTTGTCTTAAATTAAATAAAAAAATTATTCTTTAAATATGTCAAAGGGTTAAATTAGAGACGGTGAAAAAATAGGAATAATTTGGAGTGAATTGATTATTTTCAAATCAAATTCTTATTCTTATTTTGAAAACTTTTAAGTTATTCATATTTTTATTCATAAGATAAGGGACAATAGGGATGGGATGATGAATTTTTTTATTTTCTTAATAAAAATGGAAGGTAAATTAATTTTTTTTAAAATAAGAAAATAATTTAAAAATAATCAATTTATATAAAATAATTCAAAATTAACATTTTTTAACAGTTTTCATAGTTTTAAACTATTAGTCTAATCACTTTTATATTTATAAATTGATGTAGGCATAATTTAAATAACTTATTGAAAATACTAGTCTTACAAAGGATTGCTACTGAAGATGTATAGGTATACTAACACAATTAAGAAATTGTATTTACTAGGCACAAATTATTTCTTGGAACTCACGAATTGTATGGTAATCTCCTACTTTATCGATTGTTGCCTTGTTGGGCTTACTGTAAAAGAGAGACCAAACTTTTTTTTTTTTGGTTCATTTCTTGAAGGGAAGGAAAAAAAAAAAGCGACAAAACTTGATTATCTAAACATGTGATTTTAGCCGAGTTAAAACTAAGGAAATATCGCTTAATTTTCAAGGCTGCAAATAATGACTCCTTAATTTTTTATTTTTCCATGGGGACTTTTAAAACTTCGATTTCAACGCACTCACACACACTGAACTGGAAAATAACATTATTTGCATGAAGTTAATCAAATTAGCTAATGAAGTTGCTTCCACTTCTTGTTCACATTTTCCGGCATTTATGCTTCTCTGTACCTAAATATAGCTGGGTGTATTATATCGTGGCTATGTCTTTTCATTATTCCTAGTTCCGATTAAGGTTACTAGCTGCCGCTGATCCGTAGCCCATAGCGGTAATCCATATCCCTGAAAATATGTTGAGTCCAAGCTGCCATGCCATGGGGTTTCGATCAAAAATTATCATGTGCGTATCAAAAATTATCATGTGCGTATAGTTGTGCAACTTATGATGCGTGGAATAAGATTCTCTCATGATCTGAGTTTTATTGAGTTTTTAAAAATCTTCTATCATGTGTCTTTTAGTGGTAGTGTATTGGTAAGATTTGACTTCCTTCATTTTTTATTTATTAATAATCAATCAGTAATTGAATTATTTGCTCAAGACATGATCAGATCAGGAGAAAATCATGATTCATGGTGTGCAACTTTTATTAGGGTGGGCTCCTTAATCCCCCAATAGGAGCATGACACACTTGAAATTGTGCACTAGATCAAGTTTCGAGTTTTGATTTCTCTAAATTTTATAGGAATAGTTATCTCCTTGTCTATTTGTGGGAGTATATTTTCGAGTTTATGGTCGGTAAACTTCTGAGTTTGACTACAAATTATAACTATTGAGCTCTTATTAGATTTACAAATTGTATGTATCTATGGATTGTGACAATTTTTTTTTTAAAAAAAATAGGTTACTAGGTTTGCATTAAAAAAATAAAGAAATAAATGAATCGAAGGCATAATATAAAAGGGAAACCTATATATATGATATTCATATAGAAGTGGGCAAAGATGAAGTCTAGACAAATTCTTAACTAATGTTTATTTCCATGTTAAAGGACCTAATGAAAAATTAAGTTCTGATATTAATTCTTATTATCACTCAAAATGAACAAGAAAAAAAAGAAGAAAAGCAAAACCTAACTTGCCTATGTACATATATATCAGTACTCTCTCTCTCTCTCTCTCTCTCTCTCTCTCTCTCTCTCTCTCTCTCTCTCTCTCTATATATATATATATATATATAATTACTTATCTATACAATATTTGAACTCTGCAGACTAAATTCAGGTGGTAATGTTGATGTTGGCACAATCTTGCTCTTGCTAGGCTTTACTGCTGGCTGTGATGCAGATTCAATAGTGTTGCCGCTACTACGTTCTCCAAAGCCCTCGAAGCAGGCCAAAAGAGCAAAGAAAAGGAAACCAATTGAAGCAATAGTAGCCAAAAAGGCTCGTAAGCATAGTGATATTATGTAAAACACTTGATGAGAATGAGGATGTGCTATCTCTTTCAAAATTAAGGCACTTACCAAAAAGGCAAAGGCTACAAAGAGAATAGATATCAGTGCAAAGTATATAGGTAATGCTTTCATCTTAATTGTTGCTTCTCAATCTGTGAGAATTAAGGAGAGTTGCTGATTAGTATTAAATATTGTTGAATTATCAAGCGATAATTTGTTATTTTATGCTCATGTTATAATTTATATTTGTGTTTATGTAATATATTAGAAATTATTAATTATGTTTCAAATATATTTAATTTTGTGTATTTTTATGTATTTATTAGGAAAAATATTAATTTCACGTACTTTGAGGCTCCAAATAGAAAAATGGAGGTGAAATTTGGATTCCGGAGGTCCAAAAACCTTAGGATCGATCAAGATCGGCTTCAAATTGGGCTTGTATAAAAAAAGTTGACTTTCCAGTTGACCGAGCACTGATTGGATGATGAAATGAGCTTACAATAGATATGAGTGCATGGGATAGCTGGCAATTTTGACTAAATCTCAACCGTCCATGATTCAATGGCTATGATTGTGCCATGTGGCAATGGTTGGTGAAGCAAGTGAGAGGATCCGAATCCTTGTATTCGGGTCGACCCGATCCGCCCATTAACCCGCCAAATCTCAACCGTTCCTTGGGCAAATCGGACGAGTCAAATGATGCCACATGTGATGTTGACTTTTGAAGTTTGACCAGCCATTGGATCTTGATCTAAAGGTTGTGAGGAGCACATGCATGAAGCTTATGATGGACCGCAAAGCACTAGATTAAGAATTTATTTTTCTATAAATATAGCCTCATTTTAGGTTTTTAATCATCTCTCTACAACTCTTTTCTTCTCAAATTCTCTCCATCTCCTTGTAATCTTCATTTCCAGGTGTGTTTTTAATATTTTGTATAATTATTTTTATAAATAAAATTAGTTTTATTTCCAATTTTAATTGTTTTTATTACTTTTAATTATAAGTAATTCAATTCTACTCCTTTTTATTTTAATTATGCTTAACTAAATAATATTAGTTAGGGGAAGGTGAAACTCTTAGGTAATAAATATGATTTAATCATATTCTATTTTTAATTTTATAAATTAAATTATTTTCTATTTAATTTTATACATGTTTTATATTTTGAAAATTTGATTTATTGTTGACAAACAAATGAATTTGGCACAATAAATTCTTAAGATCTTAATATAAGGCATGGTGAAATGGTATTTTGACTTATTGTAGACAAAATGAATTTTGGCACAATAAATACTTAATCCATATAAAATTAAAGGGAAAATAATAATAATTTGTATAATTAATCTTTTGGGTAATAAATCTAAATAAATTGGCAAAAAGAATTTATTAAGTTTTATTTATTCCTAAGAGTGGATTCATAACCCTAACTAGTTCAATTCCATAGTTTCACTTAAATTAAGTTATTTAAATTCAAGTTTTAATTTCAATTTTTAGATAAAATAAAATAAACAAATTAAATCTTTTCTCTGTGGATCAACCTCGGACTCACCGAGTTATAATACAACACGACAATCTTATACTTGGGAGTTTAATATTACTTTTAAGTTGTGTCAGTTGCCTGTTGAAGAAAGGTGAAAACAAGAAGAAACTGTAAGTGAACAAATATGTATCCTTGTGTGATGAACAAGTTGTGTAGACATGTGTATATACGGCAAGATACTTTTGCACGGCTTTTTTCTTTAGAAAGGACAAGAAATAATTTCTTGGAACTTACAAGCTAGCTGTGGTATATTATTTGGAATTATTGATAGGAACTATCCTACTCTCATAGCTAATTGATTATCTCCTTGTTGTTGTGAAGTACTGCCTCACCACTTTAGTGTAAAGCTCAAAGCCCACGTCGAAAATGTAGCGTCCACCATGGCTATATACTTGTGTGATGTATATGATGTTGGGAAAAAATCAGGTTTTTAAATTTTATAAAACCTTTTTAAGGACCGCTCTCATATAATATATAAGAACACGTAATCTAAAAATCGTACCTTGAAAATCCAAGTTGGCTTTTTGCGCTGAAGTGATTTAGGCTCCTGGATCACGATCTTCCACCACCACTCCTGTTAGATCACGATCTGTCACCACCACGCTAGTTAGATCACAATCCGTCGCCACCACGCTTGTTGGATCACGAACTGTCACCAATGATCTTCCAGGTTATGACTCAGGTTCGATCTGCACTTGACGTGTGGGCGCCTTTATCACTACCAAAGCAACTAGCACGAGAAAATTTTTCTCTCAACAATAGAGAGAAAAATCTTATTCTCAGATTTGTATAAAGTGGCCTCTCTTTTCTTTAGAGAAAATAAGCCTTATATATCCCCCTTTAGTGAAAATCCTAGGCTCCAAAAAATGCCCCAAATTAAACTCACGTTTTTTTCTTTTAATAAGGGACCCACCATGTAAAATAACATAAGGCCCCTTACACATAAGCTAATTAAATGGAGCCTCCCACTAAAAGATATAATTAGGCTTTTGACCCAAATAGCTAGTTATCTTGCTTATTAGTCTAGTAGTGGTGCAGTCAATTAAATGACCTAACCCAGGGATCATTTGGAAACATACAATAGTGGCTACAATAATTAGGCATGTAATTAAACAAGTCAAATTATTTAATTTCAAATCTACTCCACTAAAAGATTGGAACTGACTTCTATAATTGTATGCTCGAATAATAATTCGTGCCAAGCCACATTGATTTCTTTACTGCACAATCCTTTGTACCACATCGTTAATTAAATTGATATCTCAACTGTCCAATCAATTTAATAACATCTTATTCCTTGATCCTTACTGGTTTTCTCTAATGATCATTTTCAACATACTAAATATGTTGACACACTCTGGCTAGAGAATTCTATGATCAAGTGCCGAAAACCTATCAAGAGATGTGTTGTACAAATTCTATATTGTTAATTTATAACTCCAATACTCATAAATGCTCCCACCAAGATATTGAGTAATCTTGACCACAAGGATGTGTCGTGCCCATTGGTAACTCAAATAGAATAACAATCACAATCATGAAATCATAATTAACTCAAGATTAAGATTACAGTAAAATCAACACCTATGAGATTTAATAAGTCTGACAGTTATTACAAAGTTAATTAAATCTCATATGTGATCCAGTTCAATGTAATTGTACTACATCAATAAATTCATACATGATTAAGACAAATCATTCAATGAATTTATTACTGTTCAAACCTAAATAAAGTGCCCAACTTTATTTATCAACTGCAAACTTAAATTTATTTAATCATAAGATAACTTGTATTTATGTCTTCTGTGAATCCACATGGTGATCACATAAATACATATAATATGATTAAATGGACTTTAATACAAATATAAATGTAATTAAAATATTTGAATAAAATACTTCATTAATTTTATTAATAAAAAAATGTTTATTACAATTAAATAAACACATATGCTTTTAAAGAACATAATTTCCCAACAATCTCCCACTAGCTCTCAAAGCATATCTAGCATATTGCTCATGCTCCAGGGCTCTAAGTGCAGGTTATAAAGGTTTCCCACTAATGGCCATTGTAATAAGATCTGTCATTTAGCATCTAATGCCATTTGGGGTACTGTCATATAACATTTCTTCACTATTCCCTTATGAGATGATACTTCATGTCAATATATTTTGTTTCTTGTGGTTCCTTAGATTGTGTTACGGCACCACCATTATCACAAAATAATTTCAGGGGTGCAGTTACAACAGGTACCACCTCAAGATTTCGTAGGAACTTGCGGAGCTATATAGCTTTTTTTGCAGCTTCAAATGTAGCCACATATTTAGCTTTAGTTATTGAGTCTGTGATACAAGATTTGTTTCACACTCATCCAACTAATAACTCCACTTCCTATTATAAACACATAGCCGGAAGTTGTTTTTCTAAAATCCTTATCTGACGAAAAATCAGTATAACCCACTAGTATAAGTTCATCACCAAAATACACAAACATATAATTTTTAGTTCTTTTCAGATACTTTATAATATGCTTGACTGCAATCCAATATTGAGGTCTAGGATTAAATTAATATCTACTAACCATCCCTACCGCAAAACAGATGTCTGGCCTAGTGCAAAGCATGACATAAATAAGACTTCCCACAGCTTCTGCATAGGGAACTCGTCTCATTCTCTCTATCTCTTCAGATGTTTTAGGTGATTGATCCTTAGAGAATGTAATTCCATGTCTGAATGGTAATAAACCAGTCTTAAAATTTTCCATGCTAAATCTAGCCAATATCTTATCGATAAAGACCGCTTGAGACGAGGCTGAAGTTTTATTCTTCTGGTCTCGTAGTAGCTTGACACCAAGAATATAACTTGTCTCACTCAGGTCTTTCATAACAAATTGTTTTGCTAACCAAATCTTTATTGTAGTCAATACTCCTATATCGTTTCCAATCAGGAGAATATCGTCTACATAAAGAATTAGGAAGGCTATAAATTTTCCCTGAATTTTCTTGTACACACATGGTTCATCAATGCTCTGAATGAATCCAAGCGATTTAATCATTTGATCAAATCTGATGATCCATGACCGGGATGCTTGCTTCAATCCATAAATGGATCTCTGCAACTTACATACTATGTGTTCTTGGCCTTTTTGTATAAATCCATCTGGTTGCTGCATGTAGATGTTTTTCTTTAAGATGCCCGTTAAGAAAGGCAGTCTTGACATCCATTTGCCAAATTTCATAATCTAGCACTGCAGCAATGGAGAGCAGAATCCTGATGGATTTAAGCATAGCAATCAGAGAAAAGGTTTCCTCATAATTGATTCATTCTTTCTGAGTAAACCCTTCGGCTACTAATCTTGCTTTAAATGTCTCCACCCTTCCGTCTACTCCTCTTTTTCTCTTGTAGATCCACTGGCACGCTATAGGTTTTACCCTATTTGGTGCCTCTACAAGTTCCCAGACTTTATTGGAATACATAGATCCCATTTCTTGATTCATGGCCTTTTTCAAAATTCAACATCTCTATCTATTAGAGCTTCGTTGTAACTAGTGGGATCTTGTACATGTTCATCTGAGATAGCCGTATAGGTTTCTCCCAAAAGCATGTATCTCGCAAGTAACTTAGTTACCCTCCCACTACGACGAGGTTCTAAAAGTGATGGTTGTTCAAGGATAATTCTATATTGATCAGCTAGTTGTTGTTGTTCTTCCTGTTCTATAACAGGTGCTGAAAGCTGAGCAACAACCTGATCTCTTTTAGTTCTCTAGTTTTACCTTACTCTTAGGTTATAAGTCATTATATAGTCTTCCTCAAAGAAAGTAAAGAATATTTCTATAAATACATTCCTATCTTGAGGATTATAATTCAGACTTTCCCTTATTCCATTAAGATACCTAAAACATGCAAGTTTTTTAACATGAATCCATCTTCTCTATCTCTGATTCTAGTAGAAATACTAGTAAACTCCAAATACGAATGTGTCTCAAACAATGTTTGTGACTTTTTCATAATTTCTTGGAGTAGTAGACACCGAGATAGATGAAACTAAGTTCAACAAAACTTTATAGTTTTAAATACTAGTATCTGGAATCAAAAAGGTAAATGATAAACCATTTAGTATATATCTTGTCTTATCCAAAAGAATTATGTTTCTTCATTTAATTACACTATTGTATTATAGTGTTCATTGACAATCAAATAGTGCTAGAATTCTCCATAGAGATATTCTTTGTTTCGATCATATCGAAGTTCTTTTATGTTCCTTGTCTAATTTCTTCTGTCTTATCCACGTATTCTTTTGAATTTCAAAAGCAATGGAATCATGACGCATTTAGACAAACATAAATTAAAATGAATATTCATTAACAAGATTGATAGAATACTCATAACCTCTTATAACATGTAAACTGATTAGTCCGTATACATTTGTATGCGCTAAATCATCAAATACAATGTTATGCTTTTAGCTCAAAAAGAGCATCCTTGTCATATTACTTTTCTAAATAAGATTTATAGAGTTACAATGATCAATCTTAATAGGCCAACAAGTCTATCATTAATCATTCTCTTAAAATATTAATGTTATGCTTTTAGCTCAAAAAGAGTATCCTTGTCATATTACTTTTCTAAATAAGATTTATAGAGTTACAATGATCAATCTTAATAGGCCAACAAGTTTATCATTAATCATTCTCTTAAAATCTTATTATAGTTTATATGACTTAAGCATAAATATCAGAGGTGATTTTGGTTTGAAGAAACATTTCTTTTCTTAGATAAATGCATATACTCTTTATCATTATATCTTACTATGAATAGATCAATGGAATTATATGATATTAATTGTCTTTATAAATAACCAAAACAAATAATAAACAGAGGATCCAAAAATAACAGTGTACTCCTGTTCCTTAAAACAAGCCATCGAAATTAAATTCCTCTAATATTTTGAAAAATAAAGACATATTAAAACTAAAGTCTTGTACAATTGATCTAGTCTTTCAATTGATATAAACTAGCATGTCCTCAACTGCGGTTTGAAGCTTTCTTCACTTAATCTCTTAGTTTCCTAAAAACCAAATAAATGAATTACAAATAAAATTAGTTATCTCCGAATTCATCATTGTATGAATCAATAGAAATCTGAACTAATTAGGAAGCTTAAAGATTTCCTATACCTGATTTTAATAATCTTAGGACAATCTTTCTTCCAGTGACCCTTCTGTCCACATTTGTAACACTTGCCTTTTGGCTTGCCACTTCTTTTAGTGGACAGTTTGTTGATCCCCACTCTTGCTTGCTCATTCTTGTCTTTCGACTTAAGCCTTGAAGAGAATCCTTTTTCAGGAAGTTTTCTGCTATGATAAAATTCTTCTATGGCATGTAGTTCGTGCATTAATTGAATTAAGGTCATATCTTTATTGTTTAAGATATAGCTGACCTTAAACTCTTTGAATGTATCAAGTAAAGATTCAATCACTATGTTAATCTTTGATTTATCATTGATTTGGACACCATGAATCTCTACCTCATTCAAATAGTCCATCATATTGAGGACATGATCACGAACTTTTGTGCCTCTCTTCCATCTTAGCATTCGTAATACGTTTTAATGCTGCTTCTTTGGCAAAATGGGTATTTTGCCCAAACATCTGATGAAGACTAGCCATTATTTCAGTGGTTGTTTCCATGCTCCGATGTTTCTTATGCAATTCCACAGAAATCGAAGCCAATCTATAGCGCTTAGCCATTTTGTTTGCTTCGCACCATTTCTCATAAGGCTCCCTCTGATTTCTATAATCGTATAACGATGGTTCAGGAGGGCAAGGCTGGGTCAACACATATTTGCTTCCCTTAGCAGTGAGAATATTAAATAGATTGCGTTTCCAATCTAAATAATTTTCACCAGTGAGTTCATTTTTAACAAGGATAATTAATAATGGGTTGATGGAAGACATTTTCTGAAAAACAAAACAAAATAAACATGCATAAATATTTGAAACAAAATTCACAATAAATGACAAAAATGCAAAAAATCATAAATGCATTTTTATTTATTGTAACGATAATCTAGTACCGCTTTGACAAGCTATCTGTTGGGGAAGTCATGTCTACACTTACTAGACCCAATTATGCATTAGATTATTTACTTTCATGTAGAGATATGATAAATAATTATCGTTATCTTTTTGGGCCTTAATTTGTTAACAGAGCTTCGTTGGGAAGGTTAATAACAAAATTTAGTTGAGAGTATAACCATTGTTTCAATCTACGTATTTTTCATATCAATAGTCACTGTTGGGGCGAATAATTGATTGAAAAATATTTCAATTTTATCTTTGAAGAAGTTCATCAAATAAAATGTCTAATCTATATACCCTCTGTAGGGAGCATCGCCGTGTTATGAAGTCAAGGTATATATATAATTTTATTATTGAAGTCAAGGTATATATATAATTTTATTATTGAACTAACAATGAGCCCGTGGGAAAATTTATCTTGAATTTTCCCTCTCCCACTCAATATTTTAAAATTGATTTTTTCTTTTTAAAACATACATATTGTTAATTGCATGCTTCCTATAATATTATCTAGATGATATCCAATATTATTAAGCATAGACAAATATCAAACAATATAGTGAAATTCATTATTTAATGAATGACATGTATCATTATGCATAGAGTGGCACTTCCTATTCTATATCACATGTTATCATGGCATGTTATCATCCAAAGCATAACATATATAAAAACAATTAAATAATCTTAATTCATGGCTTTCCTATTAATGAAAAATACATTAACTCTAAGCTTAATCTTCATTGGGCTTCTTGTCAATGTCCATTTCCACAAGCTTGTCTTTGTTAATGGATTAGGAAAAATTAGGCTTTTAAAATTTATAATTGGTCCAATTTTATTTTTGAAAATAAATAAATAAATATTATATATATATTTTTATTAAAATAAAATTTTTGGACCAAAAATAAATTTAATATATTTAATTTTATCTATGCATTTTTAATCCATTAAGCCCAATTGAAATTGGGCCTAAAACTAGGACTCATGAAGCCCAAAATTGTTTTTGGACTTAAATTCAAAAAATTAAAACACATATACCCAAAGAAAAACTTATGAAACCATAGGATCCTTCATGATAAAAACCATAAAACCCTAAAATCATATTTTTCTTTCTTTCTTCTTCCCCAGCAGCCATCTCTTCAAACGGCCACCACTGTTCAGACGTTGCCACCACGCCGGAAAGCCAAAACCTCAGAAAGCCAACACGCCGGAAACAAACCAACCCTGCGCGTGCTGCGTGCTGGAGTGCACGCTGTTGCAGCGCGAGCTACGTGCTGGAGCGCACGCTGCTGCAGCGCGCGCTGCTAGCAGCGTGGCTGCTGCGTAGCTGCGTGTGCTGTTGGTTTGTTGCTGCAATTTCCGACCTCGATTTTTGAGCTCGTTTTCCAGTGATAATTCATCAGTGATTTACAAATTTTCAACGCAAATTTTCGCTTACAAAATCTCAATTACAGTAAAATAAATCAAGAGGGAATTATGGCGATAAAAAACCACCCTTCTTGTTACAGATCCAAACGAAAAAATACAATGAAAAATCTAACCATGAATTAAGACAAACCATAAATATGCTTTATTCATATATTACACAAATAATATATTTCTAAACAAATTGTGCCACTCTAATGTATAAATATTAAAATTGATTTCATACGAAATTCTTATATATTAATATGAGATGGCTCTGATACCAATTGTTGGGAAAAAATCAAGTTTTTAAATTTTATAAAACCTTTTTAAGGACCGTTCTCATATAATATATAAGAACACGTAATCTAGAAATCGTACCTTGAAAATCCGAGTTGGCTTTTTCCGCTGAAGTGATTTAGGCTCCTGAATCACGATCTTCCATCACCACTCCTGTTAGATCACGATCCGTCACCACCACGCTAGTTAGATCACGATCCGTCGCCACCACGCTTGTTGGATCACGAACTGTCACCAATGATCTTTCAGGTTATGACTAAGGTTCGATCTGCACTTGACGTGTGGGCGCCTTTATCACTACCAAAGCAACTAGCACGAGAAAATTTTTCTCTCAACAATAGAGAGAAAAATCTTATTCTCAGATTTGTATAAAATGGTCTTTCTTTTCTTTAGAGAAAATAAGCCTTATATATCTCCCTTTAGTGAAAACCTTAGTCTTCAAAAAATGTCCCAAATTAAACTCATGTTTCTTTTTCTTTTAATAAGGGACTCACCATGTAAAATAACATAAGGTCCCTTACACATAAGCTAATTAAATGGAGCCTCCCATTAAAAGATATAATTAGGCTTTTGAACCAAATAGCTAATTATCTTGCTTATTAGTCCAGTAGTGGTGCAGTCAATTAAATGACCTAACCCAGAAATCATTTGGGAACATACAATAGTGGCTACAATAATTAGGCATGTAATTAAACTAGCCAAATTATTTAATTTCAAATCTACTCCACTAAAAGATTGGAACTGACTTCCATAATTGTATGCTCGAATAATAATTCGTCCCAAGCTACATTGATTTCTTTACTGCACAATCCTTTGTATCACATCGTTAATTAAATTGATATCTCAACTGTCCAATCAATTTAATAACATCTTATTCCTTGATCCTTGCTGGTTTTCTCTAATGATCATTTTCAACATACTAAATATGTTGACACACTCTGGCCAGAGAATTCTATGTTCAAGTGCCGAAAACCTATCAAGAGATGTGTTGTACAAATTCTATATTGTTAATCTATAACTCCAATACTCATAAATGCTTCCACCAAGATACCGGGTAATCTTGACCACAATGATGTGTCGTGCCCATTGGTAACTCAAATGAAATAACAATCACAATCATGAAATCATAATTAACTCAAGATTAAGATTACAGTAAAATCAACACCTATGAGATTTAATAAGTCTGACAGTTATTACAAAGTTAATTAAATCTCATATGTGATCCAGTTCAATGTAATCGTACTATATCAATAAATTCATACATGATTAAGACAAATCATTAAATGAATTTATTACAGTTCATGCCTAAATAAAGTGCCCAACTTTATTTATCGACTGCGAACTTAAATTTATTTAATCATAAGATAACTTGTATTTATGTCTTCTGTGAATCCACATGGTGATCACATAAATACATATAATATAATTAAATGGACTTTAATACAAATATAAATGCAATTAAGATATTTGAATAAAATACCTCATTAATTTTATTAATCATAAAAACGTTTATTACGATTAAATAAACACATATGCTTTTAAAGAGCATAATTTCCCAACATATGATGATTTTGAAAATAATAAGAATTGGCTTCTGATGAGTCTATTAACGAGATAGTTATAAATATTAGGGTGTTTGCGGATCGAATTTTGCTATTGGATGTCAATGCATATCCAATCTGTGATTTTACAGATTATAAATTTTTAATCTATTCTAATCCACAAATTGATGAAATTCAATTCAAATCCAATCTATACGTCGACGGATAGGATGAGGATTTGATTTAATCCACCATTTTGCAGGCTAAATTTTTTTAATCATATCCTATCCACAAACTAACTAAATAAAAAAAAATTAATCAAATGATTTTACTTTCAAAATTAAATAAGATTTAATAAATAAATTGTTTAAATAAAACTAGAAAATATTCAAAGTAAATATTATATTTACAAAAAATCTCTATAAAATATACTTATTTCTTAAATTATAAAAGTTAATCCCCTTTTTTTGTTTTGATTTATAAGGATATAAATGTCAAATAACCATGTTTGGGATTTTTTTTATTTATAAAATAAAAAATAAAATGCCACTTATATTCATATTTTAAGAAAAGAAAAATAAATATATATTCATATTTTAAGAAAAGAAAAATAAATATCTCAATCAAATATTCGTATTCAGATACATTAAGACCTCATAAAAATTTAAATTCATTCGGACTTCAAATAAAAAAATAAATAAATAATAGCTTAACTACACTCCAAATGTAAATATGAAGTGAGGAATAAAGATTTGTTCTCTAAGTAACATTTGGTGCTAAAAAACATACAAAAAATAGCCTGCTACTTGTGAGGTTGTGGTTTCAAAGTCAAGTAGAAGCGCAAGAGGGGAATCGACGTAAAATAATAATTAGAAGTAAATTAAGCCACCCATGTGCCACGTGTGCGTTAATTTATAGCTATGGATGGTTGAGATTTAATTACATTTACATTTTTATTCAATTAATTATTACGAACCACAATGTTGAAAAATCAATAGTACAAATTATTAAAGTTGTGAATCCAAATCCATGTATTGATCGCATAAAATTGAATTTAATCCTAATATTTCTTTTAAAGATTTAGTCACGTGCATATATAATAATAACGTATGGTTATTTAAAGGAAAAAAGAAAAAAAAGATAGGGACTAGTTAGGAAATGGGCGAAGCTCAATTTGATTTTGTAGTTCCTCGTCTCCCAGGATTTGAATACACGTGGCCAATTAAAAATAATTACAAGAAAACCAATCGATGCCTCTAAATTAATCAAAATTTAATCACAAACATATTCTTATCCAAAAATATTAATCACAACATTCTAAACAAAATTCAAAACAAAAATTCATATGAAATGAATCCAAATCCTAAAATTTACCTTAATAGAATAAGAAAATTTACATTAAAAAAAACAACTAAATTCTGAAATTCTATTGATCTGCATTTATTCCAAGGATGGACCTTCCTCATCAGTTGGCAAAGTCATAGACGGCACAACCTTACTATTAGCCGGTGCTAATGGAGGATGATAGAAACCTAAAATAATAGTGTTTGGCAAGCGAGAAAACTGAAGAAAATGAAAGAAAATCAAAACTAACTTTTATTATTGATAAACATAGAATCTATTTTCTTGATAGCTTCTGTACTGGACCGTGAGACAGTAGACTGCTTCTTAGAAGACCATGAAACTAGATTGGGACCAAGGTACACAGCAAAACCAGCCACTGACTTTCGATCATCACGATCACACGCCCAATCTGAGTATGTAAAGCAATTTATTGCATAGCCCCAGAATTGTAAAACTGGAGTCCAAAATGAATTGTACCTTTGAGATAGCGTAATAATCTTTTGCAAGCATCCCAGTGAGAAGTTGTTGGATTAGACAAAAACTGACTAAGCTTGTTAACGGTAAAAGCTATCTCTGGTCTAATAAGGGTAACATATTGTAGAGCTCCAACAAGACTTCTATACTGAGATATATTGGAGATAGCAGTACCTGATGCCTTGGTAAGATGCTGGCCAGTGGACATTGGTGTAGGGACTGGACTACAATGAACTAAGTCATGCTTTGCAAGGATATCAGCAATGTATTTTGCTTGAGATAAATGAAGCCCATTTTACAATCTGGAAACTTCGATACCCAAGAAATAACTAAGCTGCCCAAGGTCTTTCAAGGCAAATGTCTGCTGCATAGTTGTAATAACTTGCTGAACTTGAGCTGAACTAGAGCCTGTGATGATAATGTCATCAACATATACTAACACCAAGAACAAATGTCCATTCTCTCGCTTATAGAAAAGAGAATTGTCTGACTTGGAATTGTGAAATTTCCACTGTGAAACCATGGCTGTTTTAAACCTAACAAACCAAGCACGTGGAGCCTGCTTTAAACCATATAGTGCCTTCTTTAACTTGCAGATATGCTGTGGTTTATGAGAGCTGACAAACCCTTCAGGCTGTGCCATATACACTTCTTCATCAAGAATGCCATTTAAAAAAGCATTATTAACATCTACTTGGCGAAGCACCCAATTGTTCATGACAGAAATGCTTAAAACAACCCGAACAATGGAAGTTTTGACAACTGGGCTGAATGTTTCAGTATAGTCAACACCATGAACCTGATGGAAGCCCTTAGCAACCAGCCGAGCTTTGTACTTTAAGATAGAACCATCAGGATTATATTTAATCCTAAAAACCCATTTATTACCAACCACCTTAACAGGAGCAGTAGGCAAAACCAAATCCCATGTGTTATTAGCTTGTAAGGCTTGGAACTCCTCTTGCATAGCCTTAAACCATAATGGATCAGACAAAGCTTGAGCAACAGAACTAGGTTCAGAAGGCTGAGATAGAAGAGCAGTGAGATAGATCTTTGGCTTAAAAATACCAAGTTTAGACCTAGTCAGCATAGGGTGACCAACAGGAGGTGGTGCAGGAAGAATATGTGGAGAATTAGCATTAAAGGAAGAGGAAGTATGCTGTTGAGAAGAAGGAGTACCATTTTGAGGAGGTAAAATATTAGAAGGTGAAGGTAGCGAAAAAGAAGATGATACCTGAGGTTGAACAGCTGATAAAATTGGAGCTGCAGAATCACATGCTGAAGTTGCTGCTAAAGGATTTGGAATTTGAATAACAGAGGAGGGACACTCAGAAACTGGTGGAGAAGAAACTGATACTGAGGAAAAATCAATACCAGAGACATAAGGAAAAGACTGCTCATTAAAAATCACATGATTAGAAGTGAAGACTCTTCCAGATGAATGAAGACACAAGTATCCCTTATTATTCAGGCTATACCCAATGAAAATACATCTGCCAGACCTGAACTCAAACTTGTGTCGATTATAGGGTCTAAGATATGGAAAACAAGCACAACCGAAAACCTTAAGACTAGTATAATCTGGTTTCTGATTGAATAGCTTTTGATAGGGTGAAATGTTATTTAAAACTGGTGTAGGAAGTCTATTGATCAGAAAAACAGCAGTGTGGAATGCATTCCACCAGAATTTAAGAGGAAGATGAGCTTGAGCAAGCAAAGTAAGGCCAATATCAACAATATGTCTGTGTTTTCGTTCAATCATCCCATTTTGGTGGTGGATATGTGGACAAGGATGCCTGAATTGTATCCCTGAATTGTTGAGGAAGGAAGAAAAAGATCTGAATTCCCTTCCCCAATCAGTTTGAATGACTTTGATAGTCTTTTGTAAATGCTGTTCAATAAATGTGTTAAACTTGACAAATATTGGCAATGCATCAGATTTAGAATTCAAGGGAAAAATCCAAGTAAATATACTAAAATCATCTAGAATAGAGAGATAGTAAGTATATCCTTGGGTTGAGGTAACATGAGAGGGTCCCCAGAGGTCTGCAAAAATAAGTTGTAAAGGTTCTGTAGATCTAGATTGAACTGAGTTGAAATGAAGCATGTGATTTTTACCAAACTGACAAGCATCACAGAAGTTTAAACTTTGAACTTTATTAACACCAACAGAATTATTACAGGAATTCAACACTGTTTTTAAAACATGAATGGCAGGATGCCCCAACCTTCTATGAAGAAGATTTACATCAACTGTTTTTGTGTTAACAACAGACATGAGAGACTCTTTATTCTCTTGTGAGAAGTTTGAACTTGACACTTCACAGGTTGAATTTGAAAGACATGCAAACAAAGACTGAGATTTTGTGTCACCAAAACAGATGGAATTGGCAGCAACAGACTGGAAATTTAAAGTGAGACTTTGGACTTTATAGAGACCTCCTTTAGCAACACCTTCAAGCAATATGAGTCTTGTGCTCTTGGCCTTAATGAAACAAGAGATACCAACAAACTCAATTGTAACATTGTTGTCAGTAAGTAATTTGGAGACACTTAGTAAATTTTTAGTAATTTTAGGCACATATAACACATGATTAAGGATTAATGACAGAGAAGTGTTTGTAGCAAGCTTAGCTGATCCAACATGTTCAATGTGCAATGCATTACCATTACCAACAAACAATTTCTCAGTTCCAATGTAAGCTTTAGGATTGACAAGCTTACCTAAATCATTTGTGATATGATTTGTTGCCCCACTGTCAATATACCAGGAAGGATCTTCAATGATTTCAGGATTGGCAGCACAAGTAGCTTGAGCTTGAGCTGGCTGTACTGGAGTATTAATCATGCCATTTGTAACACTTCCAGAAAAATATAGAGAGACATCATAATTGAAACTAGGTGCAAAAGAATTATATGGATTAAAGGGTGTATAGCCTGACATGAAAGCAGGATCTGAGTAGGCCATATTGGCTTGAAATGCTGCTCCTCTTGGCATATAATGATTTACAAAATTTTGTCCAGGAAACATTGAACCTCTGCCAAAACCATTGAATGACCTGCCTCTGCCAAATGTCCTCTAAAATTTCCTCGGCCAAAGTTCTTGTGAGGAACAAATGAAGGGTTAAATCTGTTTCTACATTTATTTGCTCCATGACCAGGAATGAAGCAAATTTGACATATAATATCTGAAGAATTTCTAGAACCAGCAAACTGAGAAGGACTGTTATTCTGGAAACCACTATTATCATTCCCAAAACTACCTCCAGTGTGTTTCTGATAGCTATTGTTATTTTTGCCAGGATATTGACCCTTCTGAGCAACATTTGCAGACATATGATGCATGACTTCACTAGCTAGTTTCCCTTTCTTTTGTTCAAGTCTATTTTCATGATTTAGCAGCAGTGAATATAGATCATCTAGACTAATTGTTCCTTCCCTTGCTAGAACAGCAATTATCAAAGATTCATAGTCTGAGGAGTCAAGACCATTAAGCACATGCATAACAAAATCACTAAGCTCAACTGGTTTTCCTGCTAAGGCTAAGGTATCTGCTATACGTTTTATTTTAGCAAAATAATCAGCCATACTCATAGGTCCTTTCTTAACAGTCTGAATTTGCATTCTAAGTGTTTGAATCTTTGCTTGTGACTGAGAAATGAACATACTGCTAAGTGATTCCCACAGTTGTTTTGAAGTTGAACAATCAATTACCGTAGAAAGTAGACTTTGCTGAATAGAAGACATCATCCAACTCAAGAGAAGCTGATCTGTTTTCATCCAAGTCACGTACTCTGGATTTGTAAATCTTGTTTCATCAACAACAGATCCTGAAGTTTCTCCAGTGTTGAAGATTGAAATGAACTTTTCTGGACACTTTTAATCTCCATTAACAAAACCTTCAAGACCATTCCCTCTGATTGATGTCAAGATTTGAGTCCTCCACAGAATGTAATTATTTTGATCTAGCTTGATTGGTGTAATAAAACTAAAAGAAGCATTTGATTGAATAGCATTGGCCATTGCTGGCTCTGATACCATGATAGAAACCTAAAATAATAGTGTTTGGCAAATGAGAAAACTGAAGAACATGAAAGAAAATCAAAACTAACTTTTATTATTGATAAACATAGAATCTATTTTCTTGATAGCTGTAGTGCAGCTTACTGTCACTTATATACTCAGCACAGCTATCTATTACATTTCGTTAGCCCAATCTGTTATACACACGTGAGAACTGATATCAACAACTAACTAATCCACGTCAGCTTGAGTAAGATAGTTTGCTACAACCAAGCACAAACTAATAACTTGAACACAGCTGCTCTGCTTCTTCTTCTTTATCCAGCTTCACTAACAGAGGAACAGTACCGTTCTAATATATCATCATGAAGCAGGCTGTTACTGCAAATAGTAAGAAGAAAAATGCAGTGATAATGCTTAAGAAACCCTCAAGAATAGCAATTATCATAGTATGGTCATCGAATGAATGGTGAGCAGAATAAGCACGTTTCATCAAATTTGTAGCTACCCAAATTAGAAAACTGGCCAAGGAAGATCACAAAATGGCTATACCTGCAAGGATTATAGGCAATTCAATCATCTTATTACAGCAGGCAAGACAGTCGGATTCATTTAATCTTCACAAAGAAAATGTAGCACGTCTGCACGTTCAATTTATAATAAACACAAGCTAAGTAAGCAAGTGGGAATGATCAAGACTTTGGAACTCACGGTTGATTAATTGATAATAACTGTACAAAGAATATCGAAGTGTTAAGTATCTCTAAAATGATTGATGTGTTCATAATTTATCTATTATTTTAATACTTCCATAACTTAATTTTATGTTAAATTATGTCTTATTATATTAATTTTTATATTTTGATATTTTAAGTATAATATGAGATTAAAGAGGAATAAAATCGGAACATTCAGGAGAAAATCACCTTGAAAGAATTAAAAATAAAAAAAAATAAAGAGAATTAATTGGAACAAGTCACAAAGGATTTAATTTAATTAATTATTGAGCATGCATGCACGTGGGGTAGCATTTGAAGAATTAGTTTTCAAAACAAATATGGCAAGCACGTGGATGGGCTTTGGTTTCAATTCTAATTGGCTTAGGAATGACATAGGCGGCTAGGCTTGAGCTTTTAATCCTTTTCATTTAAGGATTTGGAGTTGCCGCAACATTATAAAAAGGGGGCAGCCGTGAGGTTTTTGGAGGAGAGAGCGAAGAGAATAAAAGAGACAAAAAGGCAGCCACACAAGAAGAATTGAAGCCAAGAGAAAAGAGAAAAGAGAAAAAATAATTGAGCAGCAGGAATTTTCTCGGAGTAAGAGGGAGACGCATTAATTCTTGAGTTTCTTCCTTCTCTCTTGTCTATTATTTTATTTGAATGTTTCCAATTAAATTAATAGATTCTCTTTATATTCTCATGAACTAATTTATTTACTAGGGCTATGATATAGCCTAACTATGAAGATTTAATTCCATAAATCTATGTTATTTTTAATTAATTATTCCATGATTGAATGTTCATTATTATGCTTAATGTTTTTGATATCTAGCCAATATTTGAATGATTTGAGGATGCATAATGAGACCGAGAGGAGATTTATATATTTTTGCTCTGTGTAATGGATGCCATGAATTGAACGAAAGACAGAGGTGTGCTAACGTGATTCGTGCAGTCTTATCTAAGAATTTCCATAGAACTTAATGAATATTTGCATATTTAAATTCACATAGAGATATAGTGGGTTGATATGTGGAGATATTTTTGATATTACTCGAAAGAGGATATTGAATAAATTAGGAAAATTCATTGTCAACATGGGTAGTAAATTTTAATAGCATAGATGAAGGATTAAATTGGATTGGTTATGGTGAAATCGAATGTCCTAATGTCTTAATCTTTTGGTGGATTACTGCTTACGTCTTTATTTAATTTTTAATTAATTTATTTTAATATAAATTCGCTTATTCGATTATTCAAATAAATTAGAGTTAGAATAATTTCGGTAACTAATAGGATATACAATCTCTGTGGGACGATACTCTACTCTTCATTATATTACTTCTGCCGACTAGTACACTTGCTAATTTATGCAACAATGATCATCGTGAGTCTTTCAAGAAACATTATTTTCTGGCAACAAGGTATATTTAGTTTCTATGCAGAGAGCTGGAGTTGAACTAGGGTTGTCAAAATAACCCGAACCTGGATAATTCGGGCCGGGTTCAATAAAATAACCCGGGTCCGGAATAAATTTTGACAACCCGGATATATTCGAGTCCAGGTTCGGATTTAGGTTAACTCGGACATCCAGAATCCGGACCCGGATATTTAATTTTAATATTATTTTTAATTAATTTTATTGATTAATTTTTTATTTTAAATGTATTAATTTTTTATTTTTAGAATTTTAAAAATTACTATTAATTTATTAATCCGGGTTCAAAACCCTGAATCCGAAAACCCGGATTTTCCCGGATTGAACCCGGACCCGGACCTGGGTGAAAAAATCTGGGTTAAAACTTGGGTCCGGAAAAAGAAAATGATATCCGGGTCTAGATCCAGAAAAGCTAAACCCAGACCTGGACCCAGATTTTACCATCCCTAACTTGAACGATCACTTTAGTTACCATATTTAAAGATTAAAGAAGAATAAACTTGAAGAATATCTTTATATTTTTTAATTCCAGTCTTTGTTTCCAATTTTAGTAATTTAATTATTTGATGTTAGCATGAGTCGAAAAATAAGTTAAAAGTATGCGGTAGAACTGTCAGAGATCCAATTTTGAAAGTAAATGGTGTAAAATAAATAAGACACATCAAATTCAAGTTAAATTAATAATACAAACAACCATTAATTCATGATAGAGGGCATAACAGAGTAGACAGTGCAACAATCAAGTAAATATTAATTTAATGAAGCGATGAAAGAATAAAGTACTAAATAAAAATCTGTTATTGATAAAAGTTCACGAGATTGAGGGCTTTAAATCCTTTTTATATTATAGAAAAACTTAATGTTACTTAATTTTTAAATCCCCCAAAATGAAATTAATTTCTCACATGTAAAGGAATTCTAGCTAGATTTTGATTATTTGCCTAATAAAATAATGAAATGAAAATAAATAAAACATGTAAAACGAAAGCTTAAAGCCGGATTTCTAGAAAAGTACTAAAATAGAACAAGTTTTCTCGTAGCTTAAGGAAATAACATCTAACGTTTTTGGGTTCCTAAAGTAGCAGCATTAGGCGAAAATATAATGGACCCACGACCATAGCCAGAGAAAATTTGACCAATTTATCAAAGTTGTATAAAAAAGTTGAGAGATTATCGAATATTGTATTGTACTATACTTATTTAATATATGTATGACATATGTATATTTATTTTAAAAAATTACTATGTAATTAGAAATTATATTTAATTCATACACACACGTATATCATATATGCATAAAGTAGGTGTAGGTATGACAAAAATACTCTAAAATCTCTCTAACAAATCTCAATCAGACATCAATAATAGGAACATAAGTTACGCAATTTCTTTTAAGTTACTCCTAACATACTATGGGCTTGTTTGGGATTATTTTGGAAGGTTTAAATGTACTTTTAAAAAATTAAAAGTTAATTTTAATGTTTGATAATTTTTTTAGAAATTAATTTTTACAAAATCACCCTCGTCCTACAGTAGGTTTTAAAAACTAGGGAAGGAGTAACTTTTAAAAATATAATTTTGAGAACCATTTTTATATTTAATGTAATTCCATATATATTTTAATATGTATTATAAAAGTTTAAAATTATCTGCATTAATTAGGAGATAAATCATTAACTTTAAATAGATTATTATTATTACCAATTATATTGAGATAACAAAAAAATTAAATTAATAATACAAAAAATTTAGTTTAGTCATCAATTAATATGTGTTTGTATTCAAATAAATTTTATTTAACATTATATTGAATTCAGTTATTTATATTCTTATAACAATTTAATAATAAAATTTACCAAACACATATAATTACTTTTAAAACTCATAGCGCCTTAAGAAATAAATTTTACAAAATGTTTAACTAATTTATGCACAGCTAATTATTTTTATAACACAACTAACAATAATTAGTTTAAAAACTACAACATTACCAAACTGGTTCTATGTCTTACATCAATATAAATTATTCATTTTGAATATAGAGATGGAGGATTTAATAATATTTCTAAAAAATTCGCTTCTCAGTTTTTGTATCTACATCATCTATAACATGTTTCACGTTGCAATATAAAACTTTTAGAAACAAAGTTCATAAAAGTCTTTATACTCATTTAGATCAATCACACGACAATGGGATTTGAACGCTCAAAATTCTCCTCATTCAAGTTTAATGAGGTCAAAACCCTTCATTTTTATTTTTATTTTTTAATCCCTATATGTTTTTACAATCCAAAATTTAATATTTACAACATCATATTATTATAGCACAACTCAAATCCTATTTATTTATCTATCACTATTAATATTCGAAAAATATATATATGTTAGCAATATTTATGAGGGAGATATATCTACCCCTTTTGAAAAGGATAGTGATACTATCTGCATTGGTAGTTGATATCTAAAGGGTCAAAATCAATTAATCCTTGAAATCTTTTCAAGTGGATATCGATGATAATACAAATTAGGCAATTTTTACAACAATTATTCTCATGTGTCACATTCGACAACATGAATTGAATCCAAGCTAATCAACAAACAGAGTTCGAAATATGTGGTGTCCAAATTCAAGGCGCAGAATAAAAAGATCACGAACAAGTGAAAGGAAAGTTGACAAATAGTGGCCTTACGAATCAGTTTGTGAAGAATAAGTAACCAATGAAAAAAAAAGCTAAATTCAAGAAATTGTTATGTTCAAAAAATAAAAATCCTCCGATAATTAATTTTTTTATTTTGTTCAGTCTTTCATTTATTTATTATTTTAATGATAACGTTACTTATTCTACATATGCGTGAGTCCTGTTAAGTCAATCAAATATGCACAAATCCAACACGAATAAATAGAAGAAAATGATAAAATATGCTCTTAATAATAGTTATATAACATCCAACTTGGGAGATTTTTGATAATTAAATAAAATTAAAGAGTCTCAAAAGTCCAACATTAGGTAATACGAGATGGATACAGGTTACCTGGCAATTAGGCTACGATAGACTGATTTGCAAGGCATAAATCCAGCCGCAAAACAGACGCGTACACAGCAAATCTGCCTATGGTATGTTAGCAAAAAAATATGGAAAAATATAAACAAGTTTTTATTGTGAAGCATAAAAATAACATACCTATACACGAAATTTTGTTGTTAAACACTTAATTCAAGGGGTTTTTGTTTTTCTTTAATTCGATAGTACAATAAAAAAAAATATTGATAAATATAGTCCGTTATATTTGTTGTAACTTGTCTCGACATATTAAAATTGAAATCTAATATGAAAATTTGAAATTAAAGAAAGTAACAAATATATAAACTCTCACACTTACGGAAAGACTCACCCTCAATCTCAAGAAAGAGGTGAAAAATATCTTACCAACTCAACTAAGAAATTATTGACGGACAATATTAAATCTAAATATTTATTTTATTTTGAATGTAAATATTCAAATTCTCTTTAACAAGAAAAAAAATCAATAGCTAGACAAAATAGTCTCACATAGACCCTTATTAATTTTAGAAATGATCACATAATTCTTTTACAGAACATACAAACTTGATTTTGTTTTCATTTTCAGAAATAGTCACACAAGATTCCTTGTTTGAAAAAGGATCACACAAATTTTTAATATTTGTACAAAAAGTGATTTGTCTGTTTCAAAAGCGATCTCGTGTGACGTGTAAAACCGTAGCAATATGTTTATCCTTTTTAACAGGAAAAAAGAAAAAAAAAACTTAAAAGGATTTAAATGAATCGCAGAAGAGAAACCTTACATCAAAATCAAAATTTTGATGCAAGATCTGTAAAGATTAAAGATTAAAGCCGACGAAGGTATATTTGTTATACATGTAATGTAATTGGACCTCAAAACATTGGAACAAATATATGATAATTTTCTATACAAACACACTCTGCACCTGATCTTACCCTATCAAAAGATCCTCTAACCGAACAGTTCTTGCACGTGCAATTTTTGGTACAGTTATCAGTATAACAATTATAATATTAATATTTACTTTAAGGATCGAAACGGCGTCGTTTATTCTTTTTCTTTCTGAGATGGACTCCTCCAAAACCCGGCTCCATGAAAGCGGTCCCACATCGCCTTCTCCAACTCAGCAGCTTTCTCATCCTCCCCCTCCTGCTGATCCGCCGCCGCCACCAGCAACTCCTCCGTCTGCGCCACCTTCTCCTCCGCATTGGGTCCGCCGGTGGTGGGGCCCATCAGGAGGCCCCCGACCTGCTTCCTCCTGGCAATGCGGTGCCGTTTCCTCTGCTTCCTCCACGCCTTCTTGCACAGTCCCGCCGGCACCTTGTACACGGCCAGCACGAGGAGGTTCATCACCGTGCACGGGCAGCAGCAGCACACCGCCGCGCACTCCGCGGTCGTCCCTCCGACGAACTCTCCGAACTTATTCCCCCTCCTTTCTTGACCATTTTTTGCCAAAAGCGGTTGCCGACGCTGCGTCAGCGACGGCGAGCGTATCAAACCTTGCCCCGCCATCCCCCGCCTTGAGGGCAAAATGATCGAAATTTCTTTGATCTTTCGTTAAAGCTTTTTTTTCTTGGTTACTATTTTTCCTTTTAAATTGACGAAAAAAGAAACTAACTGCAGTTTAAGAAGAGATAAAAATAATTAAAATAAGAGCTGTATAAAATCGGAAATTGCGGATTGTTTTGTAACGGGCGATACTCAAAGCCGCGTAAATCGATTGGTTTTCTTTTTTTAGAATTTTTTTATTTTCATAAAATGGGATTATAACATTTAGATCCCTGTATTGTTACAAATTTCTTTTGTAGAGCTGAAGATTATTAATTTCTGTAAAACACGCACCTAGACCAATGTGCATTACTCTTTATGGACTTCCTTGGGTTCAATAACCGTAAATAATCATTTTTGTAATTTATAGTCTCTAAGGGTGCGTTTGAGATTGAGATTGGACAACTGTATTTTAAAAGCTACAGTATTAAAATATTTAGTAAACAGTAGTTGCTGTAAATTAGAAAATATGTTGATGTATTTTTTCACTTGCATCATGAAAATTTTATTATATCTTTAATAATTTTATCAAAATTATTATTTAAAATTTATATTTACTATATATTACTAACATTTGTTTCATAATTACAATTTTTATTTTCACAATAACTATAGCTTAAAAGTTACAGTATCTCAATTTCAAACGCACCTTAAATTCTTATTGTCAAATTTAGGTAATAATACAAATATCACTGACAATTGCATTAATATTCTAACAAAAATTAAAATTTATGGATTTAGTCATTGTACTAATCATCAGTTAATGGTGTCACCACCCACACTCTCATAGATTGACCCAAAAAAAATTACAACTATCTTATGGCCTAAGTTATGGTACTGAATCATTAAATTTTATTTTTTCATAAACGATACCTCAATCTTTAGTGATATTTATATTGTTTCTTATATTCGGCGACATGAACACCAACAAAATTAAAGACAATTTAAGTAAAAACTTAAAATTGATGGCCAACAATAATGAATGGTGTAATACCTATAAAATTATTATTGAAGAAGTATAACGATGTCACTACTCGCTAGTGATAGATTGTGTTAAATTTGGTAATGCATCCTTATGATGAGTTGTTTCATTAGATCGAGGCTAGGGTGTATTTGATTCAAATGGAAGAATGACGCCCTTGCTTGGTAAATCATAAAAGAAAAGGAGAACTATATGTTATTTGGCCAAGACAGAATTTGTTGTTTTTTCAATTTTGGAAAAATTAATTATGATCCATTAAAAAATAGAAGTGGAAAATATTTTATGTGTACACGCTGTTTCTTGGATTAGAAGAGAAAGTGATATGAGGCCACATCTATTATGAAAGAAGCCAAGAAGGGCAGAAGTATTTTTTATTATTAAATAATCTGTGCTTAAACCTAATTCAATTTATTATTATTATTATTTTATGTCTACACGCTGTTGTTTACATTCTTATTTTCCCAAGTGTTCTTTAAAAAAAAACTTTTTTTTATATCTTAACACTTTTAGGGTTAATTTTAAAAGAGTTCTGATATAATTTTAATAATCACAAATTAAAAATCCATTTTCTCCTTGTAAAGTAAAGATAAATCCTCTCATAAACCCAAACTTATCAACATATAATTAGGTTATATCACTAATTATTATTACAATTATTACAAAACAATGTTTCTTTTGTTCTTTAACTAAAAACATATTATTTGGAATTCTTTTTAACTCTTGTGTAGTTGTGAAGTTAATGTATAGATTAGAAACAAATTTTTTCCTACTTATCTATGGGCGTAAATTTTTTAAATTAATGTTCCGAAAATTTTTGAATTATGATAGAATGTATATAGAATCTTGGTAAAGTTTAGATTGTAATTTATCTGTGTCACAAGTACAACAACAACAACAACAACAATAATAATAATAAGTACATGCAAGCAAACAAGAAAAGACCAAACAGAGGGTGCGTTTGGAATTGAAATTAGGCAGCTGTAGCTTAAAAGAAACAGTATTAAAGTATTTAGTAAATATTAATTGCTGTAACTTGAAAGTTATGTTGATACGATTTTTCATTTGTATAATAAAAAATCTATTATATCTTTAATAATTTTATCAAAATTTATATTTATTATATATTACTAATTTTTATTTAATATTTACAAATTTTCTTTTCTTTGTGTTTCTTTGTATGGTTAATTAATATATTATTGTCTTAGTCATAGGTTTTCACCAATAAGGAAGAATTAATTTAATGGACACATGATGTTGGGGATAAAAATGGAAAATTTATCGATTGAACCACTTTCCAACTTTTAATATAAAAAAGTCTTCTCTTCAGTTTTTCTTACAATAACAACCACTTTCAAAGCTCTTGGACCAAATTGCCCCTAAATTCTCAAAACAAAACACATAAACATTTCGCCCAATATTTACTTAAAAACAACTCCTACCGCCCTAATTATACCCATACAAAGTTCCTTCACTTTTGGCGTTTCTTGAGTTTCGCTGAGTTCCTTTACTTCCAATGGCAATTTCCTTCACTTCTAGTGGTGGGTGTGAGTTATTTTACTTCCAGCAAGTTCCTTCACATACGGTTTCAATGGCTTAGGTACTTTCTTGATTTTTTTTCATGAATTTAGAATAAATTTTTGTTTAAATGTCTGGTTGGTTCATCATTGATCATAGTTAATAACTAGGATGTGTATTAGGTATGAAAATATGAGAGTTTTTTGAAGATTAAGATATCTAATAAATAGCACACCAAGTGTTTGTTTAATTGCCTCTAAGAAATTATTGATCTAAACTTAGAATTATTTCAAGGTTAAAGAGAAGGTTGATGTGTTGACCAATCAAGAATATGGATGGTTGCCTGTATTGCCTAAAATTTGGCCATGTCAAGCTTGGGCAAGGCAGGTGGCTTCTCCCCATCACCCAACCAAATGGCCATGCATGGCGTGAGAGACTGAGCAATGTGGGCGACGTAAGCCATGTAAATATGTGACAGCATGATTTGGTTGGGCAATACATGTTGTCTATCGATTTTCCGATACTTACATGATGCTTGACTAAACCAAGCAATAGACAGCTCTTTGGAAAATCGGGTGACACAGTCTGTGGTTTGGGGTGACAAGTCATTCTAAGCTTAGGCGACAGTTTGGTTACTAGGGCGATAGGTAGTTGTCGCCTGGATTCTAAGTTTCATTTTCAACATCGTTCAAAACCTATTTTCATCAGATTTTGTCGAAATTTTATTAATTTATAAATCTATGACCTCATATTAACCATTGAATGTACCCATATTGTAATAAAATGAGCAATTGATCTTTGGAATGAAACCCAATAAAAAATAAGAGATAAAGATTAAAGAAATACTAATTGTAACTTCTTATTATTCTTTAGTTTGTTGCTTAATTTTGTCTTCAATACTTAGATAAATATATTAGTTTGATGAATTTGAGATAGATAAAATGGAGGTTGAGTGATAGTTGGTTAATATGGGAGAGGTGAAATAAGGAGTGTTTTGGTGGTGTGTGTAGATGTTCGGCTGTTGCTTAGGAGTTGGATAATATTGGGCGAAATTTTTGTGTGTCTTTTTTTGAGAATTTATGGGTAATTTGGTCCGAGAGCTTTGTAAGTGATTGTTATTGTAAGAAAAACTAAAGTGGGGTCTTTTTTATATTAAAAGTTGGAAAGTAGTTAAATGGGTAAATTTCCCCACAAAAATGGACTGGTGATTGTTATTTAAAAATCTTGCCTGAATGTGATTGAAAGGAGACCAAGGATAAGTTTTCGTTGTGAAAAAAGTGGTGCATCCCAAAAGAAGTTCTGGTGCAAATAAGCATAATAATAATTTGGAAAAAAAGAAAAGAACCAATGCAATTAGAACAAAAAAGTATGGCTGTCCATTTTTATTAAGGGGCAAATGTTGGCGAATAATCAAGATTGGATGTTAAAAGTGATTTGTGGATTGCATAACCATCATGTTACACAGTATCTCGAGGGACACTCATTTGCAGGTAGACTTACTAATGAAGAGGTTAGTACATTGGTTGATCTATCTAAAAATAATGTTTGACCAAAAGAGATAATTCATACATTAAAGACTAAGGACACGTTTTGTGTCACAATGATGAAGGCGATTTGTAATACTTGATATAAATATAAGGTTCGTGAATTGGGTGGACAGTCACAAATGCAACAACTTATAAGCAAATTGCATGATCATAATTACATTGATTGACATCATAGTGATGATGATACAAATTGTGTAAGAGACATATTTTGGGCATATTTTCTTACTTTTGAATTGTTAAAAGCTTTTACAAATGTTCTAATAATGGACTGCACTTATAAAGTCAACAAATATAAGTTTTCATTGTTGGAAATAGTTGGTGTCACATTAACTACAATGACATTTAATGTTGATTTTGCATATCTTGAGTCCAAGTGAGAGGATAACTATATTTGGGCTTTGAAGAGATTAAAAACCATTATGCAAGATGATATGTTACCAAATGTAATTGTGATAAAAAGAGAATTAGCTCTGAAGAATGCTATTGAAAAGATATTTTCAAATGCAACTAATTTACTTTTTAAATGACAAATTTCAAGAAATGTGTTAGTTAATTGTAAGAAACTAGCTATTGGAGACTAATGAAAGATTAAAAGCCTTTAATAGCAGTCGGAATGTATTGGTGTTCTCAACCACTAAACAAGAGTACACACAACACTTGAGTATTTTTTAGAGTGATTATACTAGATATCCGGCAGCACTTGTTTATATGAAGTAGACATGACTTGATAAGTATAAGGAAAATTTTGTTACAAAATGGACATACCTTATTATGCAATTCAGAAATATGATAGCCAATAGGTAAAAAGTATTTAATTTTCAATGATTTAATAACTAAACTCAACACCATTTTCTTTCAATATATCTTTCTATTTTTTAATTTTTGCTAGTTTAGTTTTAGGGCCAAGACTACACATTCAAAATTAAAGAGGAAACTATGTTCATCCCAAGGAAACCTTATAGTGTTAAGGACAAAGCTTTTATTCTTTAGTTGAGTTGCAACATACGCAAATTAAGGGATCATTTGAGAAGAGTTTGACTAATGTGCAACACCTTCAATTTTTAAAGAATAAAGAGGTTAATTGCTAGAAACACATTAGATAGATACTTGGTGAGTCAAAAAAAGCTGATTTAATTGGGTAGATGTTTCAACATGTGATTGTGTAGTTTGACACATTCATAGGTTACCATGTGCACAAAAAATTGCATATCTTAAGTGTGAAAGTCATCCAATACCTTTAATATATGTACATTCACATTAAAGGAAATTGGACTTTGTTCATACCAGCAATGAAAAATCAGCGAAGTTGAGTTATACTCTTGAAATGAAATTAATGGTTCTGATAATTTCAAAAAATGAAAAATAAAAAGAAAATTGAAAGAGTTAGCTAATCAATCCTCAATATTTTTAATTGAGCCAACTGTTAAGGCTAAAACTTGAGGACAACCTTCCCAAAAGTTTGATAAATCGACCCTTTGGGATCTATCAAGATTTAAGTATGTAATATCTACACAGGATAATCATTCTTCAAGCCTTGTGTCTTCAAGTACAACTACAAAAAAACCATAAGGGCAACGAAAAATCAGTGTTTCTTGAACAAAAGCACCAAAGCATGCTTCTTATATTGATTTATTTTCATTTGAATTGAGGCTTTATATATGTGGTGTTAAAAATGTTGCTATAGATGGTAATTGTGGTTTTCAGGCAGTGGCTGACCTAGTAGATATTGGCGAGGATAATTGAGCATAGGTGAGGAAAAGACCTAGTTGTTGAGTGGCAAATTCATTTTCATGACTATAAAAAAGTCTTTGAATATGTTGGTAGAGCAAATGAGGTGTTTCATTCACTTTTATACTTTGAGAATAATCCAAGGAGAGAGTATTGGATGACCATGCCCGAAATTGGTCATATTATTACTTCTAAATATAATGTGGCATTCCTACATATATCAAAACTGTCGAATATTAAATCCTTCCATTCATATTTGTTCCATTGTCACGCGCCTTCTATAAAATCATTGCTATTAGATTTGTTAATAGAAATCATTTCATAGAGGTATATAAAACTCAAGGAATGCAAATTATGCTATAGTATCTTTATTATTGGACTAATTTTTGTATAGCTTTTTAATGTAGGTGTTCATGCTTCCAACTTCACCGATTCCTCTTATTGCAAAAAGTTGGATCAAGTACCATGAACTACGTGCAGAAGGTTGGGCAATACCATACAAAACTAATATAACTACTTTTAAGGATTTTTGTGTTTGAAGTTATTGCACAAGAAACAATTGATCTAGCTAGTCAATGACAATATTAGAAAATTTTGAACCATTTTAATGGTCATTTTATTCCTCTCATATTTTTAAAGAAAAACTTTGAACAAGCTAGAGTTGTTTGTTTTCTTGTCTTAGATATTACTCAAGATGATAATATGTCTCCATTTTTTTTGTTAATTTGTTCGTTTTATGGCTAAAAATCTCTATTTAAACTAAATTTAAATTTTACTATTCAAGATTATGGCTAAATTGCCCCAAAAATCTAGGATACTAAATTTGGACATTGTTTTTTCTGAAGAAATTGTTCATGATTCTCCTTACTTAAAAAAAGTTTAACAAATAAATAAATAAAAATTAAAGAATGGGGTTTAAACTAGCAAGTTTTAAATAAGAGCATTTTCATCATTGAAGAAGATGTTAAGAATTTTACAATTATTTATAATATTTTAATGGAGTTAATAAAGTAAAGGGGGTGTGAATAGGTTCTTAGAGGGGTGCCAATAGTCTCAGTCCATGTTTTATTATATTCATCTGTTGAAAATATGATTGATTGAAATAACATAAGGTTTAATAATTTTGATGTTTAGGAGCATAAGAGATTTCGTTCCAACAATTATTCTATCAATTTTTTTTCTTACTTTAAATCTCAAACTTATTAAATATTATCGATCTAAAGGTTTTATTTCACAACAGTTATGGTAATATGATATTTTTGTTTTGGTGTTTGTACTCAATATAGATAGACTAGGTCGGAAGAGAGAGAAGATCAAGAGGCAGTACAAAGGAAATTATGGAGTTTACAAACAACGTGGATAAAGAGTATTGATGCGAGCACTTCTTTGATGGAGAGAGTATTGAATTCTGCAAACTGTGCATAGGTTTGTCGAGTATTTATTCAAAAATCTATGTACTCTTACACATATCTATATTTAGGAGAAAAAAAACTTGTTTCTAATTTATATTTTTTAACATAAGAAACTTAAATGAGTCATCAGGAAGCTCAAACTTACATCATCAAATGCTACAACTTAAAGGATGATTGTTTTTTAAATTTAATAACTTAAAGTGATTTAACTTAATTAATTAAGATAATCAGAAGTGTTTGTTTTTATAACTTAATAGGATTTTTTAGATAATTTGACTTAATAAAATAAGCTTTTTTTTTTAACTTTCTATTGAATGGAGAAATCTGAATCCATTAACTAATTTGCAATGTAAAAAAAAAATCTTTACTTTATTATTTATTTTTCATATATATCCCAAAACATGCCTATACACATTTACCTACTAATACTCTCATTTTGTTTTTCAGCCATCATAGAATTCTTCCTCATTCTGCTTCTTTTATCAAGTGCTTGAATCTCCTATTATCGGTAATCAAAGGTATTATTATTAATTTTTTATGTAATTATATAATATGTTTTCATACAAAATATTATAATTCAAAAATCATTATGTATTCACTTAAACATGATTTTACTTATATATGAAAAACAAATATTGTGGTATTTATGTTCTCTGATATAGACATTTAAATTTATAAAGATAGAAATGTAAAAATATATATTTTTAGTCTTTAAAATTGAAAAAACAAACTTAATCTTTATTTTAAAGATTCATACAAAAAATAAATATATTATTCGTATTATAATATTTAGATCTATTAAGATTTTAAATCAATTCTAGTCTACTTAGATTTGAGATTAAAAAAATAAATAAATGCCACCTTAATGAGAGGGCGAGTTATAGCATTGGGTTTCAAGATCCATTGGCCGGAATTTCAGCATCGAAATTGAGTACCCAAAGCTGCTAACTGCATTGGCCGGAATAAATGTCTAGTTCGCTTGCTGATTCTTGTTAAAACTTAAAATCAAATATTTGACCGAATAGACAGTTGAGGGTTAAAGAAATGGATCCACGAGATGTGATGATATTTTAGTAAACAAATATTAGAAATCACTTTGTTGGAGCTATTAATAATAATAATAAGTTCCTTTTATTGACTATTTTAAATTACATGATTGCACCGTGCCTCTAATGGATCAGATTTTTGAGCTAATATTCAGTAGAATTTTCAATAATATTAAAAATTATTTATATTTAGAGTTCTAATAAATTTTAGATCTAGTTAAATAAGCGGTGACAAGTTTACAGTATGAAAATATATTTAAAAAGTGAGTAGATTGTGACAATTTTAAATGGAGTGACGACATGCTAAAGCAAGCCTCCAATTGGGTACTAACGAAACAAAAAAGAGTAGTGCTATTTGCACCCGTCTTACATCCTATCAAAATCCCACTATTAAGTGTACCCCATTAAATAATATTAGAAAATTCATCATAACTATTAACATCCTTTTTAATTCTAAAAATATTATTATTTTATTTATTCTAAATAACTTTTTCTCTCCTAAAATCCGAAATACAAGTATCTTATTTCTCCTTCGCTTTCCATTAGTTTTCTCATCTTTAATTTCAATCAAATATACATTTTAATTTAGAGTTTAAAACCAATTCTTAAGGAAATAATTGACTTATAAGAAAACTATTAAAAAAGAGAGAAAGAGAGAGATTGTTCTTGATGTTTTTGCCTTGACAATTAGGTAATCATGATTCATGAGGTGCTGCAAATAAAAGACTTTTGCTTCTGTGGTAGTTATTGTCGTGTAGACTAGGATAACCTACAAGTTTACAATTTTCAACTTTAATGGATGTGTTTTTTTCCTTCTTGATTTCTTTATTCAGTAAAATTAAATTCATCAGGACTACAAAAAAATTATGAATAATAGAACAAATTCATCTCAAAGTTCTTAAAGCCAAACTCTTATTTTTGGATGTCTATAAACCAATTTCGCAAGAGTGAATTGTAGACATCCTTACAAAAATTTGTGTGTATTTGACTTCAAAAAGCTTTCTGTTGGTTGCTAATTCTTAAGCTATTTGTATTCATCTGATCTTGAGATTAGCAAGAGATTATATTAATACAGTAGCATAACAGGATGGATGATGAATGCAAAAGTGTTGCCCGAAAAAAAGAAAAGGTAAATTTCGCAGGAGTAGTGTAAAGAATTGGTGGAAAGAGAAATAATAATAGGTTTAAATTTTTTAAAAATGTTCTTTAAGTAATTTTATCTCAAAAATGTTTTATTAGAACAATAAAGGGGTGTTAATAGCTCAACTCAAACAAAAAAATTGGAATTTTTTTTTTATCTGGTCGAGGCCCAATTCGAACTTGGAGTTCACCTATGGAACAAAAATCCTTTCTCTTCTTGGTTTTTTTTTTTGAGATAAAATAACCTATGAGAATATAAGTGGCAATAAGTCTATGGGCAGAGAAAGTCTTTGGTGCTCTTATGTGGTGTCTGGTTGGGAGAAGAGAATAGATGAGAGGAAAGTAATTTAAATTCTCTTTTTATTTTCATTGTTTAATTTGACAAAATATGTAAGAATTTAATTTCCATTAGAATTTAATATCCATCATAATGTAAAATTTAAATTCCACACCAAGTAGTGAAGAATTTAAATTCCTGTTTTATTGGAAACTAAAGTTTTTAAAAATTACCCTTCAACCTTTTAACTTGTTTAATGCCATTAATAATTATTATTTATAATTTTATTTTATTAATTTAATATTATAAAATGGACTGTCGATGGCCATTGTCAGGCTTCGCCAGACAGCTGCCAGACTTTCACCGGACCTCTGTTGGAAAGGCACTGGACCTTCGCTGGAACCCTCGCCGCCGGCCATCAGACTGCCATTTTATATATATAAATATATATATATATAATATAAATAGTTTAATATTTAAGGAAAATGATAAATTTTTCTAAAGAAAAAAATTATAATTCTTTTTCTTATCAAATTTTATATCAAACCAAATCACAAAATCTAATTTCACTACTTTGCTCCATTACTTTCTTCTCCATTCCACTCTTTTCCTCTCTTCTTTTTTTTTTTCAAACCAAACACGACCTTATAGTATTGTTTCTTTTCTATTCACTATTTATCATATTAACATACATATTATTATGATTGATTGAAATAAATGCATAATAAGAAATAAATGGATAAGGATCAATGTTCTCAAGATACCCGAAAATTTTTGTGACGGTCATGGGCAACATGTTTTAAACTTTTCGATTGAATGCATCTGAAAGTGGGGGATGCATAGGAATATATTTGGATTTTAATAGTAAAGCCCAAATAAATTTAAAATTTACGGGTTGGGGTATGGTATGGGCTGTTGCTGAACACAAAGTAACTCCGGTCTTTCGGTCTTTTCACCTCGCTAACTCTTAACCCTAAGGATGAGAAATGTTCCACTATTTATAGACAATTAGACTTGATTCAGCGATTTCACTCTTCGTTCTGAGGTATCTCATGGCTGTGCGCTCTGGTCTCGGGATTTGTCTCTTTAAAGGATGAAGGTGGCAAAGCACAGAAAAATAAAAATTTTAAATGGGCCTTAAACTTCTGCTCTGGATGCAATCTCTCTGATCCGAGGGCTTTGTTTTAGGATTCGACACATTTTTAGGTTCTGTTCTGGGGTTCCGTTTTCTTTAATTTTTGATTTTTTTTATAATAAAAACTGTGCACAATAAGCCGATGCTCTGGAATTAATATATATAGAGATGAAGGTAGCATGGTTATGTGCACAGAAATTGATTTGGGTCTGCATGTCTGCCCCTAATGATCTCTGATTTGGGGGCCTGGTTATGACCTACATTTTTTATTTTTTAATTCGTCTATCGTTTTATTTTGTATATGATTTGGTGCTGTGGAGTTCTTATCCTTTTATTAGACACTGGTAATCAACAATCAAGGATTTAGAGGAAGGATAGGAAATTCTGTTTGTGATTTAATGAAACTTCTGAAGTTGTAATAATTATGTATGTGAAGAACTTGAAGTTGGCAATTCACTTCAGAAGAGCTTTTTTAGATTTGGGATGTGGATGTGGTGGTAGTTTTGAGTTTTAGATGGGTGGATTTGAACTGTGCTGGTGATACTCGATAGATTTATCATTATTATAAATTAACACTTTTCCTTAGATTTGACCTGTAACGAGGTTTTTATGGCAAGTTTGGTTTCAAGAAATTTAAGGAAATAAGAAAGGGAAAGGAGGAGAGTGGAAACAAGAAACATAAGTCATAAGAAAAAAAGAAGAGAAGAGGAAAGGAGGAGAGTAGAAAGAAATAAAAAGAGAAAAACAATTATTTTTTTTGGTTCAACCAAATACTAAAAACGAAATTGGCTCTCTTCTTTACACATTTTCTTTTCTTCCCTTTCCTTTTCATCTGTCTCCTCCTGCTACTATTTTTTCAACCAAACATGGAGTTGGGTATTTTCATCTGATGGTCAGGTTCAAGTATCACCAGGTGGATGGGCGATCCACGCCGGAGTTAGGTCGCCATTGTTTGATTTAGTCGCCGGAAGGCATAATACCGATATGACTAGTATTTGAATAATTGACTGAACTTGTGTTTACCGTGAACTGGAGAATTAATTTACCATTAAAGAATAAGAATTCATAAGTAATTTTACTTGTCAGATGTAAATACAATATCCTCGTTGATGGGAGTTTAATTTTCGTACAATGCGTTGCCTTGATTAGGCATCCTCCCAAATTCATTCTTAATTAAGCCGCCTTATTGAATTCATGTCTCCTAATTTGGCTTTGATGCTTGTTCCTCTTCGTTGTCTTGGGCTGAAAGCTGCACATTTTCAAGTATTGCCCATGACAGCATTCGTTTATTCATTTATCGCATGATTTTTATAACTTGGGTAAATTCTCTATTACTCTCAAGGGTTTAGTAATTACTTAGTAAAAATAAAATTGAAGGAATGTGTGGATGCGGTGGTAGTTTTGAGTTTTAGATGTGGGATTTAAACAATCACTTGGCTTTAAATAAAGATAGAATAATCTATTCAAAGTCTCAAAATATAATACAATGAAAAGAAAAAATTTCATTTGTTTAAATCAATATATAAAAATTAACTAAAATTATAAAAATTAATTGTTTAGAAAGTTATTTTTGTTTATTTAGTTATTCAATTATTTAATTATGTTTATTTATTATATATTATTATCAGCTAAGTTATGTATGGTATTAATGTAACTACATTTTAACCTTTTTATTTATTAGTAAGTAGTAACGCCATATTTAAAGTTTTTTAATTAAATAAATAAATATTTTTTTTTGCGGGTTCGTGGATTTTTGTGTATTTACAAAAGTAAATCCATCCAATCCACCGTTTATGAATTTTTAAATTTTCAATCCAATCCAATCCACTAATCTACAAAGCAGATTTTTACGGATCAGATGAATTGAGCGGATCAGATTGAATTCTGAACACCTCTGTTATTCAATAATTCTCAATAAATTAAAGATGAGGATTGAGAGACAGTGTGGGTTGTAGGCCATTGCAGCCTGTAACGAACCCAAGCTAGAGTCTTATCTTGGAAACTTTTCTTAACACCCTTTAAAAAATCAAGGGATATTATCAATTTATCACCAAAGTTATTTTGACATATCATATTAATATCATGATTTGTTGAAAAGTGTATTTTACTTCCAAACATTTTCGCCGTTATCAATTTACCACCATTTCATTAAAGAAAGTTAATGTTTAACTGAAAATGAGTTAAAAGTTGATTTTACCCCATAAAAATAAAAGACAATTTTACTCTTTGAAAATAAAGAAACAATGAACAAAAATAAGATTTAGAAAACAACTACAAATTGTAATTAATAAAAATAATGAACAATATGCAGAATTATGAAAAATGACAAAGAAAAAAAATTGTGCTTCAAAATTAATATCATATTTATGAAATTCAAGTATCAATCACAATTAAAAATAATAACAATTTAATCAAGAAAAAAATTAATAAGAGGGAGGGGCTGATTTTACTATTATCAATTTCCTAATTCTTTAATTATTTTCCTTGAATTTTTTTACTTTGTTTTATTTTTTATTTTACATTTGCATTGCAATGTTTTAGCTTCAACAAGAAATGTCTTTGATGCCCTCATGACATCAATAAAATATCAGTAAACTTTTAACATTTTTAATAAAAAGGTGGTAAATTGATAATGATGCAAACATTTAGTGGATATTAATTGATGTGTCAATAATAATTTAATGTCATGTGTGTGAGTGCGAGTGCGTGTGTATACGCATTAGGTTATTAAAGTTATATTAGTGAGAAAATTTATCTGTTAAAACTTTGAAATAATAATAACAATACAATTAATGAAGCACACAATTTAAAAGATTTATAATTTCTTTTGGTTTTAGTGATTGTCCTTATGAACAAATAGACCGTGAAGCCCATATGGAACCCGCCTAGGCAACTTAACGGCTGCGACAATATCTAGTTTTGGTGATTTGGCATCCATTAAAAGAAATTTTGATTCCTCATGAATCTCATCATGAATATAAGTCACTACAAATCCATCATCTTCATCAGCAGCATCCAGATGATCTCCATTTCTTGGAACCAATAACGGCTCCCCTCCAAAGCAACCGGGTCCGTAAAATCTTCTTGAGACTTCAATTTCCTTTTCTAGATCAATCTTTACAACTCCTTCCATTTTAGGAATTTCTTTACCCACTCCCATAAAAACATAGCGATTTTTTTTTCCCAATATAGGAAGAATTTATGGACCCCAACTCCAAATTTCTTGTTGATAAAATATTTCTAAAAACATGTCCTGTTCTCAAGTTGATTCTCACCTTCTCCAGTGAGAAATGGACCATGTCTATTTTGTGAAAAAGATTTTCTATGGATGTAGCAGTAGTTGCTATAAGAACAATCTCATCCTCTCCATTTTCCCAAGCATTGAAGACATGCATTGCATTAAACCCCGGAACATTAAACCACTTCATCTCGGCATCACTTGTTGCATACTTCAATATGATCCCAATTCTTGGGACTTTTTCCGGATCAAAAACCGTCGGCATGCCTTTTCCCAACATCACATTTACTGCTGAAACGGCTAATTGTGTCTCTGAGAAAATAACAAACCTCTTGGTTATAGCAAAGTCATGGATGAAAGTTGGTCGATTTATAGACAATATAGGCACATCCTTTTGCTTAATACCATTTGCATCAAAGCGGAAGAACGTAAGATGAGGGTAAAAAACGGGGCTAAATTTGAAAGCAAAAGTCTCCTTTGTGGTCATGTCTGTCTTTGGATGAGCAGTCATGCTTGCAAATAATGCCTCATCAAAATCCCATCTCCCTGCAGTTTCGACATCGCCTTCTCGAGTAGAGTTGATGATGTAGGGTAAATCGGACTCACCAAGAGCAAGAAGCTTAGATGAAAAGAAAGCAAGACTTGTATTGGCCAAACCAAATCCTTTCTTGAGATTTATGTGACCCATCAACACTCCTGCTACCGCTGCAACACATTGAATGATATCCGCAATCCCGTAAATTCCTGACAACATGTTGGGAAAAATTTGGCAACCGGCATCTCTCTCGAGCTTGTATTTGTAAGTCTTGACGTAGCGGTTAGTGTAAATTGCACGCCCTTTAGATAATTGCACCGAATGAAGCATGCCATCACCTTCAAAGAAGTGGAGAGGGCCACGTGGCATGTGTTGTGGGTTTGGTCCGTTTCGGATGTACGTTCCAGTTAGAGAGTCCGGAAGCCTGCCATCAACCACTGGGCACTCGGTGGGGCCAAGCTCGTCTACCGGAGCAAAGTTTCCGGTGAAGACATGCTTTGGATCAACAGAAGGATGAAGAGGACGATCAATAATGTTTGTAAACAATGATGGTGAGGATTTGGTGTCGTAGGATGAATTTTTTTCAATTGAAGACCGTATGGGAACACATTTTTTTGGCTTGTGAAAAGGAAGGAATGAGATAATTTGTTCCTTGGTGTGATTATAATAGGTGACTTTTGGTTTTGGAGGATGATTGTGTGATATCTTTAAGGACGAGTAATTCATGTGATCCATTCTTTTGGTAGAGATGCTTTTTATTATTTGGGTTAGTGCATGAACCTATTAGGAAGAAACATATATATTTTTCACTGAGATTTGAACTGCTTATCTTATTTGACAAAATATGAGATATTTTACAATCAAATGATAGTAATATTA